>BGPT01000014.1:518040-562146 GCA_003297045.1 Symbiodinium sp. clade C Y103
AAGTTGAATATCGGCAAAGATTCTCGAGAAAAATAGGAAAATTAGGAAAACATTAGGAACAAATAAGACAACATAAAACTCAAAACGCAGGAACAACACAGGGAAAAAAAACAACTAGGAAAAGTAAGAAAAACAGGAAAAAACATGAGGTCAAAATCACGGGTTTTTATCTACCCTTTTTCCGTATTTTTTTGCGAAAACTTCTAAGATGTGCCTGTAATTCAGACAAGAGAATAGTGGATTTGATTTTCCATTGCCAATCATGTATTTGTGCGCACCATTGAAGCACCCAAAGAAGTGGATCCAGCAACCAGAACTGCGGCCAAACTTGTTTCTAGTGCATATGTAATCCCTGTTGGTCCACTGCTGTCTATGTATTTTTCAGACGTGGAAAACCGTCGGCAAATCGACTTAGGAGGCAGGAGATGTTGAAAGTGCCGGGTACAAGGGCAAGAAGTGGGCCCCAGTGCGTGGGGAGCCTCAAGACCCGCAGCTAGTGAGGACTTGAAACAAATTTGGCCAACAGTAGGTGCTAGCAAAAACCTTGCAATACTGCAATCAGACATGGCTGGGAAATTCCTGCACTAGATGAAGGATTTTCCCGCAAACCATGCTTTCTTTCCTGGGAGGATCATCCCCATGGAACTTTTCAGTTCGCTGACCTTGGCCCTTCTTGGTACCGTTGGCAGAGGTGTATCTTTTAAAACCCCAGCAACTATGCACAAACTGAGATTGATCTTGTAATTACATGTACTTGCATGTTATTATACAGTACTTAATTATGTTGTACTCGTAACTATATACATGTAATCATACTGTAGTTAGATGTAGTGAGCAATTGCACACAACACTCATTGAACAATTTCCTGAAAAGGAACACTAATCCCGGCTGTGGATTTGAAAGGACGCAGTGTAGACATCTAAAGTTTGCATTGTGTGATTTTGTGTGTTAGCTGGGTGCTAAGGCACAGCGTACATTATCAACGGTATCTTGGCCAAGCTTGTTGACACCGGTGTACAGGTTGGACGACAGCCGGACAGCGCCTCCATGAGTCCTTTGCACCTGTCCACTAGACAAGAAACGTATAGATTATGATACACCTATTCAAAGATAGCATACGATAAAGTACAACAATAATTACAATAATATAATTATGTTGATTGTAGTAATTCATATAATTAAAAAGATAACGAGAATAATATTAGTAATAATCATAATGATACACATACTAAGCCTTATATCATGATTGGATACGAACACTTTGAACACCTCATCTCCCCCTAGTGGCTTCTAGCGAGGTGCCCGGATGGATGTGGACTACGGGCAGAACCGCGGTGCCATGCCGCCCAGCGCGCCCAATGCGGCGCGCCGGGGACGGTCCTTTGAAAGCGTCAACGACTTCCCGGAGACGTGGCGCTGGGAATTGGTTGGGACGGCGTCAGGGATTTTTCTGCGAATTCTGATGGTGATTTACGATGATTTACGTGTTGAAAATCAGGATGTAGGATGATGTAGGTAAATGATCGTGAATTACCTGTTGTGATTTTGATGGTGATTTGACATGATTTTACCATTTTACGAATATGATGGTGATTTACCAAAAGCAATGATGTACCCTCTGGTAGTCTAACACGGTTTGCTATGGAAAACCAGCATCCTTTACAATAGGTACCATCTACAAACCAGCGATTTTCCATAGCTATATTACATTACCACAAGGTAACCACCTATGTATTGATGACTGATGGTTTTCCTTTCGAATTGCGTATATTTCATGTGTTTCGAACTGGGACTGGTATTTTCTGAATTACCAGAGAGTACGCAGTTTTGGGCGCAATCAAACGGGAAACTTTAGGGGGTTTAAGCTTGCTGTTTATGGGATTCAAAGTTGAAAGTGTTCCTTGATTCTGGGGCCGGGGGTTCAACTAGCAACGCTACGATCCCATTGCCCTGGAACCCCTGTTTACTATTGGATCTACTGAACTTGGGGTCCCATATGCCGTACAGGGGGCATTTTCTAAAGACTAATGACGAAGCGACTACTGACTGGACGTCTGATTGTGAAAGGAGATATACACAAATAGACATGTCTCTGAGCGCACGGATACGACTTGTTGAGAGTGGAATTTGTCTCCACAGCCTGTCTTCTGCCAAATTAATCAAGTCAATCTTCATCACTGATACGCATATGTATATCTATATAGACATATACATAGACATATATAATATGTATGTATATATATATATATATTATATATAATATGTATAACAAACTCATAGCATCTTTAGAATCTAGTCAATGTAGTCACATCCTTTGAAGCAACTTTATTTTGCCGCCAAAACATGTTTTTTTTTGATTTTGGTGGGTCCATTGGCAACACATAGCCTGAGCCTGGCACCCAGCTGAGGAAACTGCCCTTGCAGCTGCTGAGGAGACTGCCACAACGGCTCCTTGGCGACTGATTGTTGGTTGATGATTTATGAGTTCAGCTACCCAGTATCTTGAGGATTATCATCATCCATAGGAAATCCATGCGGTATAAAATGGACCCTGTTGTTTTTTTTTTGAACCTTCCCCTGTTTTCCCCTGTCAGGACACCGTGCTGGGTGTCATGAGTGTGGTCCACCCCGAGGATCGAAACCCCTGGGGTTCGCGTATGGCCAGGTTTTAGAACCATACTTTTTTTTTATACTCAGGCCAGTTAGTTTGTAGGATGATCCTTTAAGTGCACCCCATGTTTCAATTAAAGATGAAGATTTGTTCTTAAGCATTTCCACGATAGGGAAATGGTCCCTCCAAGCAGTTGCCTTTGGGTGGGAATGGGCCCATGATAAACACACCGACAGTATTGTCAGTGACCTTCAGGTAGTGATTTTCAGGTTCGTGCATGTAATGTACATGCATGATCATATATTCTATTACATTCTATCTACTGATTGATGCTGATTTAGATTTTCAAACATTTGTATTTCTGTATTTACTATCCTGCTTGGCATCAAGTGGGCCCCAGATGATTCATGCTCTTCTGGAAGGTGAAACGGCCAGTCAATCCCAAGATCGATATCTGCATGTGGGTCAAAATGCGGTGCCCAAACATGGGGTACTTCGAACTTCGATTGTAGGAACGCCCCACAAAATTTCTGGGTCCCGGGCCCAGTTTTTTTTCCATATTTTGACCATGTTTGTTTGCCTTACATCCTTGAATTTGTTGATTAGATCCTACCCCAGTTTTGTAAGGCAAAACTTGTTTTTTCCTGGTTAGATCTCCAGTTTTGATTGGTTCAACCTCCGATTTCTTTCCCACTGAGAAATTGGTGGGTTGAATCTATTTGGGGAAATTGGAGAAACCCCCAGATCTATGGGTGGATGTGAAAATGGGATGTACCCTCAAATGGTATTTCTTTTAAATTCGGGAGGGCCCTTTCCCCAAATTTTTTCAGGGACACTCAGAATGGGTTGACCCATCATTTATCACCACCATTTCTCACTTAAAGCCTTGAAGCTCAAGCTGCAAGGGGATCTGGCCACCCCAGCCCTCAGGGAACGTGTCCCCGGCAGGAGCTGGTCCCGGCGGCAAGGAAATTTAGTTGCCACGTCTTCGTGCCGCTGGCGCTCACGCCGCGGGGACGGAACGAGGGAACGATGGATGGATGGGATGGGATTGGATCAGATACATGGGGAACTATCCAAATATTTGCCATTCGGTAATTTCATTGGGGGTGAGTCATTATTTCAATGAGAGAAAACTGGATGTTTCTCTGTAGAGTATGTCGCGACCTCACTCATCTATCAAGCCACACTTTCATGATTCGGATTGCCAAGTTCAGTGGGGTATTTCTGGAGTTGCTGAAGGTCAGTTTTGTACTTCTTCTTCCTCCTTGGGTAATCCATACAATTTTGGAAAGAACACCAGGCAAACCAAGAAAATGGGCTCACATTAAAACATGATCAAAGACTCTGTAGTTGCAAGGTCCTGAACTTGCAATCCGTATCCGGAGAAAATCACAATCAGCAAGTAGGAGTTTGAGGAGAGGACGTAGGACATCACACCCGTGACCAACTGCGAAGTCCGGCTGAGAAAACCAAGGCTGGTGCTGCTGCCAGTGGTCATCATCAACAGCGGATTGTTTTGAGGCCAAAAAACATGGCCCAACCTCCAGCACTACGCAGCTTTATGCGTTGCGAAAAGCCGCGACGCGTGGTGGAGTGTGACATCTCTTGAATGATTTTCAAGATTTTATACGTGCCGGATTACAGCAATAGTATTTAAACACGAAAAGGATGTAAAGAATTTCGGAGGTTACAATTTGACAAGCATGAGTTCTGAACTGACACGGTGAAATCATGTTCTTGGCACCAGACGCGACTGTCGTCCAAGAAATGGTTTACATGCATGTAGACGCCTGTGCCCTTGGAAACTGCCAGCCAGAGCTCTTTCTGATGCTTATTATTTGATGGGGTTGTCTCAAAACTTGGAACCCCATTCCAGAGTTTTTTGACTCTATATACACCTTTATTTTGTCAATCTTCAAATAGCCATTAAATTTGTTGGTGCCATATACCATCATATCCCACTAAACAATATATACCTACAATATGTATATACAATATCTATACACAGTATGTATATATATATATATGCATATGATATTATATATCATATATGTGTGTTTACATGCCCATGCTGGCCTTCTCTTTGTAACCACCGTATTTTGGTGGTCAAACATCCCTCATTTGTTGGGTCCAACAACTGCTGCATCTGGGCTTAGCGAAGAGCAGGGCCGCTGGGGCCGGGAGAATGGCGAGGAAAATCTGAGGAGTTCCCAGCGCGGCGCTGGGGCACCGAAAAAGGGGGAGATGCTGGGTGGACGGACCCACCAAAATGGCTGGGATTTGTGGATATTTGTGGAATTTTATATTTGTTGATCTAAAATAGGAATATATAGAAATGGCTGGCAAATGGATGTTAAAATCAAGGCTTTCATCCATTCCCATATTCCCATTTGTCAAATTTCTACAAATTGGTGGCTCCAGCTCAGCCTTTTCCCAGCGGCTCAGCTCAGGCCTTTCTCCATGAGAAGTGCCATCTTCACGCTGGTGTTGGTGCCGCGCTGCCGGGGTACAGCTGATGATAGCTGTTGTTTGGAGGAAATTGGAATGGATTTGAAACCACAAACGACGGGTAAGTAGGCAAACCATAATTATATATAATTATATATAGATATATTATATGGTACCATATACTTATGCATATAGTTATGCATATAGTTATGCATATAGTTATGCATATAGTTATATGTATATAGATATACATATGATTTCTATAATTATGCTTATGATAATTAGCGTGTATATATATATATACATACATATGTACAAATGTCGTTATGTATATACATATATTCACAGAATAGAACCATGACGGTGGACGATAGTTGGTACTGTATGTGGATGTACAAGGGGAAGCAGCAAATATGTGGTTGACCAGGAAAAGTGGAAGATGACGACAACTCACCGCCACTTACAGCTTCCTTTGTTCACAGCATGATCCTTCACATCGGCCCTGAGCATCTTCCGCCGTGTTTCGTGCCATGGCGACTCGCAAGCGCTTGGTTCTCCATTTCGATGTCAACGAGACCATCATGGTGGGCGACCCGGTCTCTGACGTCGATTTCGAGGCGTCTTTGAACAACATCCTGGCGAAGGTGGCCTTTCTGAACGACTCCAAGGATGCCTGGCATGATGGATCTCCCCTAGAGCTGTCGAAACGTCAGGACATTCCAACGGCCCCGGCCTTGCTGACCTCCTTTGAGCTGGGGGAAGAGCTGCGGAAATGCTATGAGGTGAATCGGCGGGATCCCATCTGGCCACCCTGGAAATTCACGGAAGAAGGACCCGGGTTTTAGGTGAACTTTCATGAGCCATACAGATTTCTAGCAATTGGAAGTCAGTTGGCTTCCAAAGATGGCCATAAGATGGCTGTTCAATGCTGTTCATTCATACTACTTATCATCATTGTCATGTGACATCATGTAAATCAAGTGGCTGTGGTTACTGTGGTTCCCCCTAAATAATTCAAACTGTGGTGGCCGGCATGTTGCCGCCAAACGAGACCGGCCATGAAGAAGCCAGGACTGCCAGGGGCGATCTATCGCAACGATTACGAGATGTTGAAGGAGGCCATGCAGTGGAGACATGCGCCCAATGCGACCTTTGCCCCTGATGGACACCATTTTCTGCTGCCGGCGTTCTTTCATACCCTGGCGGAGTTGGAGAAGCAAGGCACAACAAATGGGGGAAAACATGGCAAACAACGCAGATGGTTTGAGTGAGGCAAGTGTGGATTTGCACGATGAAGAAACAGGAACAGTTCATATCTTTGCCAAAGTGTAGTGACTCAGCATGATGTGATTAGACAATTTGTTGAATGATAAAGTTTATGTTTAGGTGGCAAAACATCCCCAAGATTTGTGAAACACTACAATTCAGCAGAATTTCGCTAATATCCTTGGTGGTTTCGTTTTTCTCCAGCGGCAGCGAACAGAAAATCCCCAGGGCGAGACTTCTCCGTGGTGATCCGCACTTTTGGAACTGATTTGCCTGAAGTGGCCAAATGCATTCAGGTGGACTTGGCCAAGAAATAATATACCCTCTATTGCCCTCTAGTAAATAAAAGAGATCCTATCTTCCAGCCTTCAAGTCAGGGTGGAACTGTCCTTGGGACGGCAGGATATAAAGCTCATGCCATCCTGGAGGGTCCATGAAGTTGTGTGTTTTCAAGAAATAATGAGCAGTGGCCAAAATCCCCAACGATTTTCTTGCTTTGGGGGAATGATATGGGGTACTGTAGTGCCGTAACATGTTCATCCTTTCATCAACTTTCTAGGAGCTTGATGCGAATCACTCATTCAAACAACGCAACAAGCAGTCTGAAGGATTTCCCTTCACAACTTCTATGACCACTTTTGTGCTCGGGAATCAAAACTAAGCTGTCTTGCCCTGAGAATATGGGCCTTTGGGTACTTGATTTGTCAACATGTTGTTCCATGCGTATCCAACTTGCCGCACTTTGCCCAGGCAGATGTTTGTTGCTTTAGGGTTTGGCCCCATGAACTATAGTTAAATATATTATATATATATATATTTATATTATCCACCATAGTGAACCAGGCCTTTGCACGCGGCGAGCACCCAGACTTTCCTCATTCCGACGCCTTGAAACGCTTCGACTTGGCGACAGAAGACTCCCTGTGGGTCCTGAGACGTGAGGAGCGGTCGGAGGTGCACAGCCCCATATTTTTGCGGCGCTACAAGGAGCATCTGGACGAATGTGTGGGAGAATCTGATGTTTTTCAGCAATAAACAACATCGATTCATACAGTAGAGCATCTTGAATATCTACTATCACATGTGGTTGGGAAACTCAATTTGTAGCTCCAACTGGCTCCCCATTTTTTTGTTGAGAGATGTTGAGAGTATGGATAACATAGCTCCACATCGCTCGCTTCCGGGGTTGACCCAGGTACTTGGGCAAGGATGGCCTGGGAGGCGATTTGGCCGCACCTGACTCAGTGGCGTTTTCGGATGAAGTGGGACCCGATGCAAAAGTTCTGGACTTCATTCTATCCAAAGCCATCATTGCGATCAGGGACGACTACAACCATTGGAAGCAGATGAAGTACATCCCCGAGTCAGGGAAACCTTTGTGGGTCTCACTGGACGATGATGTGCAACACATCTTTTTTGATGACAACATTCACAACAAAGCCCATGACTCCATTGTTGCTGTCCGTGCTCGCAAGTCTGGTGACACTGGTGACACCTTCGAACCTGTCTCGGGCGAGGCGCGATTTACATTTTTTGCTTCAGGTTTGTTGTCCTGTTCCAGAAATGGGTTTGTCTGGAAAAACATTCGGAGAGAACCCTGAAAATTGATGGCTCAGAAAATCGTTCCCCTTATTAGACTGCTATTTTGGGGGAATAGTGCCCATTTTGAGACACCCAAATGGGGAAAGCTATAGATTTGTTGAACCTGTTGGGACTGACAGAATGGCTAGGGGACTTGAGGGCATAGGGCTAGATAGGTTCTAAGCTCCAAACGGTAAATTGTAGCCCTACGTGTTCTTCTTGTTTGGGAACATGCTCTGAAATGCCTAAATCGTTCAGTCGCTCTGGTGCCGAGAAACCAAAAGCAAGTTAATGACCGCTCCACTGAATACATGAACTTTCCTGCATGAGTCATAGTCCCTTTCACCACCATTCTCCGGGATTCACATACAGGAAGAACAATCAGGAACCATATGCAACAATGATCCATCTCGATGTTCATTTTCACTTTCATGTTCCTCCTCCTCCTCCTGCTCCTCCTCCTATCATCATTATCATTGTCATCATCAACATAATCATCATCCTCCTCCTCGTCATCATCATGATGATGATAACCGTCACCATCACCATCACCAACCAATTAACCAACCCACCGACCCACCGACCAAGCAAGCAAGCAAGCAAGCAATCAAACACACAATCATTCAATGAATCCATCGTTCAATCAATCCACCAAGCAATCAAACAATCTCATCTCATTTGCTTTGTTCATCTGAGTCCATTTTTATCTTGATAAAATCTCATGACTCATCTCATTCTATCAAATTCTATCTCTCCCAACATCGGCTATTTGATCATCCCAGAGCCAATCCCATCGAAAGGTCACTCGACAGCTGGAGGGTGTGTTGTTGGTCAAGGCGCACGCGGTGCCTTGAAAAAGGAAAGCGCCTATGGGGGATGGCCTGGTGAGCTGTGACCAAAAGCCATGGGTTTATTGACCCAAACCATAGTTTAGTTTGGAAACTACACATATTTAGGACCATTTAGGGGATGTTGAATACTAGGGTGATGGATTAATTAACCCATTGATTTATTGTTAACCAATACTAACCCATTATTGTCAATCAACCTATTTATTGAGGTCAATTGAGGTTCTATTAAGCCATAAAATCACTGGTAGCAACATATTATTAGTATGATAGTGCAATAATGATAACCCATGGCCCATGGGTTAGTATTTATTATGTCATACATACTATGTCACTACTATATTCTTACAGTACCAATCATAGTTATCCAATATCCATCAGATATTATCTGATATTATCAGATTATGTATTGCTAAAGCTGAGGCTCTACGTTACAAAGGGAACATGTTTGAAGGGGATCGGATGAGCCAACAATCCACTATTGGAATAGCATGGAATAGCTACAAAGCAGCTGGCCGCCAGTTCGCGGCCAGGTTTTTGAGGCTTTGTTGATTGGTGACTATAGGAGGTCATACTAGCCAATTGGAGATGTTATGACTCAGAATAGGAAACACAGTATCAACATGTATCAACCAAGCAGCCAACCAGTAGAAAAGGAATTTCAGAGAGAGTTTTGAACTGTGTTCAAGTGGTAGATAGTGGGATACAGCCAGATCATAGATATATAAATAGTATGAATTATCTTTTTGGAACATGCCACGAATTTTGGACATCTATGGTATACTATGACGCGGGGGTATATCATTGGAACTCTTTGTTGGTTAGAATGAACATCTTTGGGACAGATAACCAACAGCGCAATTTGTTTTCCTAAGATTCGGATAGCCAGATTATGGACGCCCCGGGGGGACCCTCAAAGGGGGCTACCCTTAAGTCTCCACGACAGCGGGAAGCCGCCCCAAAGGGAGGCGATTTGGGTGATGTCTTCTCATAATTTACCCTCTGGTTATTTAACATAGCCATGGAAATTGCTAATTTTGGATGATTTTCCCAGTAAAACCTCCATTTATAGGGGATTTTCCATGGCTATGTTAAACAACCAGATGGTAGATCCTATGGAAGGAGTGAAAAACATCTTCAAAATGATGTGCCGATGTTTTGCCGTTGAGGTAGAGGCCATCCGAGACCGTGAGTACCTGCCTGGTGCTTTCAGCAATCCTTTTCTTTACCCAAGAAATTTGGGTAAACCTTGTTTTTTTTTCCTGCAATTGCCTGCAATACTTGATAACGTTTCATATCTCTGCCACTTTTGTCTTTTGCAACGAATTTGTATCTAAGATTGGCAATATAACACAAAGCATTTGGGGATCTTGTCACATTCATGATGTCATAAAACTGATTGGCCCTTTCAAAGGTAAAATGTCTGTTTTTATTGGGTGATAATCCCAAGTGGCTGAGATCCTTTTGGGGGGTCGTGGTGGCGCCTGTGGCGCTACCGCCAGGTACTTCCTGAAACAGATCGAGCGCTGCGAACAGAATTTTGAAGCCAGGTTGGCCGACGGCAGCTTGCGACAGCTTCTGGAGTCCAACGGCAGCTGAGAAAAACCTGAGGTGTTGGACCCAAATTTCAGACCCAGTGGCAGAAATGGACTGGTGATGGCTGCTGATGTTTATGAGAACAACTTGACACATTTCTTGTGATTATTCTGGATAGCCAAATTTTGACCCACAAGAGAACATACAGAGCCAAAGAAACACAGAACAATATGGACTGCTGAGCTGAAGACCGTGGAAGTGACGACCCTGACGATCCTGACCCTGATGATGGGTCGTGGCAGCTTGATGTGGTACCGAGATGGACTTCGATCAAATGTCTGGTTGGAGATTCACCTGGTCACCCGCTGCCCAAAAGGATTTTGGGCGGGGATGGATGGGCTATGATGGGCCAATGTATCTGATGTAATCATTCAATGCTAGATGACAGTGACATGAATCCAATTGATGTCAGGTTGCGGCAAATGAGTTCCATCGGCATGAAATCCCCTGCGGCCTGCACTTGTAAAATTGACCCACATGGACACACCCTGTGGTGGCATGGTGGAGGCCCTCGCTGAAGCAGCCTTCGAAGATGATCAAGAAATCCAGGTTAGTCGCCTCCTCAGAGCCCATCAACTGGCCGCATCCTGTCCATCTGGATCCATCTGGTGCCCAGGCATGAACAAGGTGTGGCCATACTCAAATCCAACAGAGACGTCCTGCCGGCCGCTGTTTGTTTCTGTTGGAAGCCGATGTGACGGACCGGGTTGCAGTGGCGCCATCAGTGCCAGGTATGAGTACTATGACTTCCCGTTCTGCCACCCGAAGGTTGTGATGCCTCACTTCATGACCCTTGGTCAGGCGGGGCAGGTCCAGCAGTGGCGCATGGATGACCGTTGTGTTGCTTGGGCGGGTGCTACCACTTTGTGCGAGGCTATATCACAGTCCATGTTACTTCCAGTTGTTAATGATTTGAATTTTCACTGACTTTTTCACCAACTTCAGCTCTTCGATTTCTACGTCCCCTCGCGATGATTTCCAGGTCCTACGAGGCGATAGATTAGCCCTTTGGCAAACGTGCTGGATGGGTATGGATCTTTGCTGAACACAAGGAACATACCATTAGTCAGCACGAAATGACCAACTATGATAGAGAACAGTTACAACATCTTCCAACCAACACTGATATGTGTGGTTGTATAAGTTTGTATACACACTAATGCACACATAGAGATTTGAGTTGATGTGACTGCCAGTCACGAAGATGTTTTTTTCTCATGGAAGAAACGCGGACAATTTTAAGACTTACTGCATCCTTGCGTTTGATTTTGAGATGCTCATACTAAAACATCTGAAGACCGAGAAGGAGGCCAAGCCGTGCAACATAGCACCGGCTTTTCTGCTTTGAGTTGCTTTAAGTTCCGCAGATGAAGTGACAATCTGATTGATCGTTTAGACTCTTAGTAGGTGACGCACAATCCTCTGATTTTCGACTTCACGATGATACCTGGAATACCCACCATTTGTATATCATTTCCCAAGGGAAACAGTTGGTTTTCCACATCTAGGCAGTCATTGCAAGGCTCATCTCAGAGAGCTCCAGACCTTGAACAAATGCCTTGTTGGTTGATGATGAGTTCGTTGGTTATTAAACCACCTTATATATCCTTATACATATGTATATAATTGTATATATATATATACACACCATATTGGGGATTACCATCATACATAGGAAATCCTGTTCTTACAAACAACCAGTATTTCCTAGACAGGTTGAGTAGACCCATATTCCCTCATATTCCCAATATTGTTGGTGATATATGTTCAATGTATTTTCAATATTCCCACAACTATCCCCCCAAAGATGAACCCATGAGATATGTGATATGTCCATCAAGAAAACATTATATATATATATTCCCATTATATATCATATCCCAATTCTATCTCTAATTATGTTGCCATGATTTTCTCATGACTTTCCCATTACCCTCCTGTACATATTTACATAGATGTGGAAAAACAACACCACATGAAAGTCGATCATGACTGGTTTCCCCATGGGCTTTCCACACCTTTTGGGAGCAGTTGACCGAAAAATCCCATGGCACCGCTGAGGTGAATTCACTGTATCCCATGCATATGAAGCGGCAGGTCCCGCGGACGGTGATTTGCTCCAGGTGTGGGGACCGGAGGGGCAGAAGTCAATCTATGGGGGTTTCCTAAGTCATGGGGGTACCCAAAAATGGATGGTTTAGAATGGAAAATCCCAATTGAAGTGGATGATTTGGAGGTACCCCTATTTTAGGAAACCACTATATATATATATACACATACCATATATTAACATAGACCCTGAGAATAGCTATTTTTAGAGGAGACTAATCTTCCAATCCCTATCTGCCAGGGTCTATGTTAATTTACCAGATGGTATATATATATATATACAATATAATATATGAAAGTATGATGTATATGTAAAAATGACATGTATCATCATGTATCTATATATGCATGATATCATGTATATATATATATATATGTATAATATGATGAACTATCATGTAAGATATTACATATTGATTTATTGTATTGTATTGTATTAGTATGGCAGTTATGCCCAGAATTGTGAGCAAAGGTGTTATATTTCTTTGTCATGCGTACATGGAAAATCCTTTAGGGGAGAGCACATCCGCCATGTTCACTATGTGTGGATAAATTATCCTATAATGGTTCAGTTCTGTATTCAATTCAATAGAGGATAAAGGTTACATACTGTAAGGTAGTATATTTGCGTGAATTAGAAGGACCTCAAAGCAATCTCGCAGTAGACTGTGCTGGCGAGTCCAAGATATTATCTCAAAAACACCTTATCTCAGCAGTGAATTGTAAAGATCAGCCTGATATATGCATGCATACTGGATGCAGATAGATTCTAAATTAGATTCAATATCCTTTATATGTCTTTATATTCATTTTCTTGACAATTTGTTCCTTAGAGCATTGGTCAAATTCGTTTTCCAATTGACCCAGGATGATATGAACATATACAATCAACAGCAAGACACAATCAGGGTGATTTCGCCCACGGTGAGATCCCTAGTTTGTAAATCAGTTCGCCACATGTTCGGTCCAACTTCAAGTACAGTATCATTTTGGTGTTGTGGCGTTGGTTTGTGGCCCGATTTGTGACCCCCAAAAAATTGGCAAATTGCCCTCAGAGCAGTTTGCAGTTTGCCATGGAAGCCACGGCAAATCTTGATTTCGATGTTTTTTTTTTAGATGGTGGTTTTTGATTCCAGAAGGTATTATGAATGTTGTTCATCCTACTTGAGTTAGGATATGTTAGGATCCTATTTATTTCGCTATATTTTTGGGCCGTCAAAGACCAGGCACGTGACCAAATAAATGGCACATGATGGCACAATATAGGGAAAATTGATGAAAACTGGACCTTGGTTTGAAACCATCATGCAGCAAGACTTCTCTACTCAAGAAGTATGGTCCTCCAGGCTCCAGACCCTGACAATGTCTGATGAAAATGCGAGGCCGGTCAGTGAAATGGACATCTTGAAATTCAAGGCGTGGCGGTTGTCTATGTTCAGAGCACCAAAATGATGTGCTGCTTTGAGGGAACGGATCCACGTGTGACTTGTGTATCGCAGCAGCTGAGACGTGCCAGAAGATGTTGGTTTAAACTAGGCATATCCATAAAGAGATTGTTTCCATCCCCCAACATTATCCCCAAATTTCCTTGAACTTTGGAGTGTGTTTTATGTCTTTGTTTTCGGGGGCTGGTCCTTGCCACATGTCATCCACGGCGCCCAGTCAGCGATCGATCAGAACTACATGTTCGAGCTGTTCGTAGGAGAACTTCCCATCGCCCACCACTCAGCCCTGGAAATCCTGGATAAATTGGATAAGTTGGGAACATGAGGATTAACCCATGAATTTAATTGGCTTTTGGGGTACACTATTTTCAGACGAACCCAAATCCCACTAATCAATCGGAAACTAGTCCACTTTTTGAGGTGCAATTTGAATCTATATGAGTTTTCTTGGAACTTTGTACCAGAAAACCCTTTGGCAATCAAACGTGTCAAGGAACTATCCGTCTTCAATAAATATTTCCGATGTGATTTTTTTCTGTCCATTGCCCAGTATTTGCATTGACCATTTGGGGTATGAAACGAGGATAGACCCTTCGGGGTCAAGTCGTCTATGGGAGTCGAAGACAATGACTCGCCCGAGAGGTAGAAAGTGGGGTGTTTTCGGGACGGCGCGACCTGGAAATTCGGGTCCTGGAATGAATTATGTATAAATATCCAAAAGACTTGGAGTAGTAGTAACAACTTATTGTAGGGCTTCGCACACCGGCGATGCTGAAAGGGGTGTGCTTGTGGTGGTTGTTTTTGTTTTTGTTTTTTGTTTTTGTTGTTGTTGATGTTGTTGTTGCTGCTGCTGCTGCTGTTGCTGCTGCTGTTGTTGTTCTCGTACAGCTTGTTACCGTTTGACCACTCATTCTTTTGACTTGTGCAAATTTTGCAGCCGCACCTCCTCCTAAAACAGAGACAGGTAATATGTGGAAAAACGCCGAGTGTTCAAAACATTTCTTTTTTTGGGAACTGACTTCAACCGATATTGCACTGCAACGTTTTTTGACAAGGATTGCCCAGACACAGTTTCAGACATGCTCCTAAAACAGAGACAGGTAATATGTGGAAAGCGCAGGGTGCTCCAAACATTTGTTTGTATTTGGGAATGAAGGTTAACAGAAATTGCGCTGAAACTGTTTTCTTTTTTGACAAGGATGGCCCAGATATATACATTGTCAGGCACGCAGAGAAAAGTGTCAGATGTGTGCATTGGAACCGTCAGTGACATGTCGAAAGCATCCAACGTGCAGCGTGCGGAGCAACGGCGAATGCTGCGTGAGCAGCGCCGGCGGGCGGCTAGCGGTGCAGAAGCTCATCAGATTGCGAAATCTGACGCATCGGCAGTTGAAGCAGAGGGGTGTGAGCTGGCGGCTAGTGCCGCAGCACAAAGGTGTTCTCAAAGGGCGTAGGTGAGGGGAGGGGGCATTGCATGACTGGGTGGTAGAAGGGGATCAGTTCCACACATTGCTAAGGGCAATCTACAGAAGAGTTTCTTTCTAGCATCGGTGAGACAGGGCACCCCAGTCTGCTGCAGAAGGAGTCCCCACCAGAAACTCGCCCAGAGTGTCTTTTGTGGGGCACTCGGGAAGCCGTTGAACGGGGCGGCAAGAGCCTCGTTGCCGCCACCGAGAAGGGGAAGCGTAAGCCACAAGTGGCCTTGGAAGGCATCGCCTGCGCCCAATGCAGTGCCACGTCGTCAACGACGGCCGATGCCTCACGGGAAAGGCCGGAGAAATCAAATGCGCAGGGGACAGTAGATAGATAGATAGATAGAAAGAAAGATAGAAGGATAGAAAGACAGAAGGATCCCAGATCGAAAGACAGATAGATACCGCCTGTCTGCAAAATTTGATGTGAGGGTCGCTTTGAGTCACAAGATCTTTCTTGTACCTTTCACGCATGATCCCATTCCACAATAATATTCCACATATTTCCACATTGCAAAATGTTTGAGGATGAAATGACAATGCTGGATTGTTTTGTCAAGATTTTGCGAGGCAAGTGTTGGCTCGGCAGTACGTTCAGATGTTCTTTGCCTCCATGGCTTGCAGGTTGCGGATTCTCCGAGAGCGGAAGTGTCAGGGGCAATGTGAACCAATGGAAAGATTGGGGGCGCGCCTTGGGCTGGAGGCAGAATTGATGCTGAAGTTCCGTGAGCGCAAGGTGATCAACATGATGTGGCGAGCCCGAGCAAGAGAAATGGAAGAGGGATGTATGTGGACTTTGTCAAGATACGTGACCTTTTTCAAGCCAGTGGTTGGAATGTCAGGGAGCATGGTGGACAAACTTCCAATTGCATTACTGAGGTAGTCGGAAGTCAGATAGAACAGAACACAACAGGACAAGCCACAGATTTCAAAAGCACACCTCCCGGATGGGTAAACACCATGGCGTCCTACCCAAAAATCTCAACGTAACTGCTAAATCCATGAAAAACTGACATGTTCATGCAATTTGGCGTCGGCGTTTTGAGAAGGGCATGGGCGCAAAAAGCTGCAATAAGTCAATAAGCACATGTAAAGCTGTTGCCCACATCTCCGGGGGCAGCTAGGAAGTCAGAAGTTGCGTTAGGCACTTTTTGGGCGCTTACGAACACCCACCATTTGTTTGATTTTTCCGGGGAAGTCAGAAGTTACGTTAGGCAGAAAAATGAACTCGATGCGGCAGCGGCCACGCTCGGCGGATGAATCATCATAGCCACGCTCGGCGGATGAATCATCATAGCCAGCAGTATCATCATCATCATCATCATCATCATCATCATCATCATCATTATCATCATCATTATCATCATCATCATCATCCGTGGGAGCATCCATGACCCATGGTTGATTGTTTGTAAATGTCAACGAATATATTATATATTAGACCTGGTTCAAATCTCTGGCCTGGAAGCTCTTTCGCTTGACCAAACTCACCCAAAGTCCAGTTGGCATGTGCCTGAAGTAGAGATCAGAGAAGTAGCTGAAGTAGAGAAGTAGCTCAATTGATCATCAAGTCCAGTTGGCATGTGCCTGAAGTAGAGAAGTAGCTCAATTGATCATGAAGTCCAGTTGGCATGTGCCTGGAGTAGAGAAGTAGCTTAAAAGATCCTTAAGTCTAGTTGGCATGGGCCTGAAGTAGGGAAGGGGCTCAAAAAATCCTTAAGTCTAGTTTCTAGTTGGCATGCATTGGAACTGCTGCACGAAGGCTAGTTGTTGTGCAGGGTTGTGTTGCGATTCTTTTGCGTTTTGCAAACCAGCTTCTGCAGATCGCAATGGAATTGGAACATCAAGGATGCGATTTGAACGTTAGGATTTGCACGAAACATTGTGCTTTTTTGGGCAAACGGAGGTTCCGTTGCGGAGAAAAGTTGGGTCGCTTGCGCGACGGTTCCGGCCAGCCTGGCCGTCGAATCTAGCTTACGTCAAGCACTTTTTGGGCGCAATTTTCACGCTTCATCGTCCTTTGCTGCCACTGTGTTTTCCCATCCAGGAGGTGCGTTTTTGAGACTCTTGCTTTTCCTTTATGCTGTCGGCTTGTTCGGTTCCCTGCCGGCGCCTCTGCAGCATTGTTGTTGTTGTTGTTGTTGTTGTTGCTGTTGTTGCTGTTGCTGTTGCTGTTGCTGCTGGTGCTGCTGGTGCTGCTGGTGCTGCTGGTGCTGTTGCTGCTGCTGGTGCTGCTGCTGGTGCTGCTGCTGGTGCTGCTGCTGGTGCTGCTGCTGCTGCTGTTGCTGCTGGTGCGGGTGCTGGTGCTGCTGCTGGTGCTGGTGCTGGTGCTGTTGCTGCTGTTGCTGTTGCTGTTGCTGCTGCTGCTGCTCCTGCTGGTGCTGTTGCTGTTGCTGTTGCTGTTGCTGTTGCTGTTGCTGTTGCTGCTGTTGCTGCTGTTGCTGCTGTTGCTGCTGTTGCTGCTGCTGCTGGTGTTGTTGTTGTTGTTGTTGTTGTTGTTGTTGTTGTGGTTGTTGACAACCTGCCTGCCCTAGCCGCGCTCCCCCTTTCCGTCGGCCGGGGTTGGCGGACTAGTACTATTCCGAGTTTTTTCGGACAGCTATAACCCAACTGTTTTCCACAGCTACTGGTATAGCTAGTGGACTGGTCAGACAGATGCGTGTGTTTTGCTGAGGGCTTGAAGACATAATTCATAATGGATCAGGGCTCTGCGTTGCTGAGCTTGGAGTAGTGTTTGCTGGTTGTTGTAGCAATTTCGAACATTTTCTATTTTCTCACCTGAGAGGATCATCGCAGTTGATTGGTATTGGCTCGTCTTGTTTGGGAAGGGTGACTCAATATTTCACGGTCAATGGAGCCTGAGTCCGTTCTGAGCTTCGCTTCATAGAGTTCTCTTGAGCCCTGCGTTCGATCGATTACCCACATGCTCCATGTATGGTAGATCTAGCTACAACACTGGACAAACTTTGGATATCTTTGAGGTAGATGTTGGTAAATATTACAATATTACGCACATACACGGGTCATGTCCGGTAGATGAAGCACGTTGAAGCACAGTTGCGTCAGCTTTCCATCCGCCGGCGGTCAGATACTTCCTCGTGAACTACTTGGATTTCATTATTGGCTACAACGAAAGAGAGGCAGGAACCGACTGGTTGCTGGTCTTCTATTGTGTGATTTCCCCCAAAAAATGCTGATTAATGTTCATGCCCTTTGATTGTATATACAACTGCTTCACATATTTATTTCATCATCATGGGCCATGGGATGTTTTTCTTGCAATATGGTTTGGTTCTTGAAGGGAAAAAACTACATTATGCAAATGATTTTCTTGATAGCATGTCTATAGGACGAATTATTTTTCATACCTTCCAGGGGATCTCGAGTAGCCCAACCAGCACGGGTCACTGCAGGTGGTGTCGGCGAATGTCACCCGGGAGTGGATGGCTTAGACCATGGGATGATGGCAGGAAGGATTGTGTCTTCGCAAGGATTGGTACAGTATGGTACAGTTTTCTATAGAACATCATCAGTTTTAATATATTTCAGGAAGTAAATCATGGAACGAACTGGCTCATTTTCCATAGCTATCTTAGTTTGTTGGAGAGTGTAGCCTTCAAACACGTCGATGAACTCTTTTTCTTCCGTACATTTCCCCGTGAGTGATGCTCTCAACAAGTGCTCGCAGCATGTGCTTCAACACAGGCTGAATCTGGAGCACCTGGTAGACATTACCGAGTGGAAAGAAGGAATGGTTCGAGCCCAAGGATGGCGAATCGCCCTTTCAGATTCTTTCCCAACAATTTCCCGGCAGTTGCTATATCATGTTTCTATGGGAATCTATGATTCACTATGATTCTACAAAATGTTTCGTTGTAGATCTTGATATCTTCTCCAGCAATAATTTGGGACCCAAGGAGATCCAATTCTCTTATTCTGTGCACTGGACGCCGCTGTCGGATGCTCAGTTGAGCGGTGGTCATCTTAGAGCCGAGAAAAAGGACACTCCTTTTTGCTTTCCCAAGTTGACAGTTCCAAAACAGTACAATATAAACAGCTCCAAGCAACTAGTACATGATTTCCCAAATTTGAATATGTTCATTGTTTACATATGTTTATATTGTTTACACACACCGGCACATACTTATATTATCGTTGCAGTTCTAAGCGCACCAGCTTAGATAGCTTAGTAGACCACGCAGAAAGTCAAAGCCGCGAAAGCTTTGGCCAATTCTTGGGCTGTGGCTGGAGCCAATTTAAAGATCCAGGGGTCAGGGGACAACCTTTTGGGGGTCACTTTACATCATCCCCAAGAGCAGTATACCATGGTACACCCAGTAGTAATAAACCTCTCTCGGCGATGGTTTGTGGCATTGGGTTTGCCACATTACGAATGTTTTGAAAGTGGGGATGGGTCAATCCCAAGCCGGAAACTGGCTTGAAAAAGCTGCCAGCATGACCATTCTGTTCACATTGTTTGGGATGTGAACTGCACCAGGGGCCCTTGTGACCCAGCCCCAGAGAAGAGACAGATAATGCGCAATCGAACGTTCCAGGTGGAGGTAACAGAGGGGAACTATCTCAGCAGCTATGGTCATGAACAGTGCTATTCAGTGCTATTCAAACATACATTTAAGTGTCAAACATCACGTAGTTTTCTAATGTTTTGTAGGTTTCAAACAACTATACCAACGCCACAGATGATATTGGAATGACTTGATTCAGTGGAGTCCATTTTTGGGAACATTTGTATGGAGTACCTGACATGCAGAAAGCCATTTCAAGCCTACCTTGTATATAGATGTTGTGTATACATGGATCCAGTTTCATACTCATGCGCTTTTTGAGGATGCCTTCAGTCATTAGGATGGTTGAAGGGAAAATCTGGATATTCCCTGATATTCCAATTAAAAAAAAGGTGTTTTCTGTAGATTTTCCCTGATAAGACCAATCCAGCGCCTTGAGCCAACACCGGCAACGTGAGGCCGCACATTCCACCCTCGATGGCATTGGAGCTACAGCTCAAGTCCACGATGCCGCACGGGTGCGATGGAATCCATGGTTCAAAGCCGGATTCCATCACGAATTACCCTCTGGTAATCAAAGGTGGCAATAGAAAATCCATGAAAATCCTCTATCAATAGAGGTTTTCATGAGAACATCATCTCTAATAATGATGGATTTTCCGTTGCCGTGTTCGATTACCGGAGGATATGGGGGATTTACCATGATTTACCCTCCGGTCATCAACCATGGCTTGATTGAAAATGCCACCCGTTTATATATATATATATTATATACAATCCTTTAGTTCGCTGATTTTCCCATGAAAGAAACTAGTAACACATATTGAAGCCTCCATTCAGTGCGGGGATTTCCCCCACCATGTTTGAGTGCTTGCGCCAGCGATTCGGGATGTTGCGACCTCCGCTAGCGACGTCGCAAATGATGGGAATTTTGATGATCGGGGCAACCATGCCAAAAAGGCAGAACCTGGTTGGTGAATTTTGATGGTTGATCATCATCATCGTTGATCCACATGGTCTATTTTCCATCCTTTTTGGGATGATGGTCCCAGAGAAGATCACAAGCGAAAACGGGTCCGCCACAACCAAAAACTAGGTCAGTTTGGAAGGAACCGCAAGCCGAATCCGGTGGAATGATTGTCATGTCACTCTTGAAATGGACAACGCCCAACATCAGATTTTGTTGGTTGGAGAACGTAGGAGATATCCCATTATATTCCCGTATATTCCCGTTATATACTGGTTCGTATATCACCAGAATCTAGTACTATTCCATATTACGGAGGTTTCCTAAGTCATGGGGGTCCCCCAATCATCCATAATTTGATAATTTTTGTCTTGAAACAACCATGGTGACTTCGGGATGCCCCATTTAAAGAAACCTCCATATTCCAATGAAATGTCCTCACCTGCAGCATCACAAATGACACATCGTTCAGTCGTTCATGCCAGGCATTCGAATATGGACATCCACTGGCTGGCCATCATTAATTCCTTCGTGCTGATGTTGCTGATTCTGCCGGGGCCTCAAAAGAGACGGCTCGAAGAAATCCTAAGGTCTCCTGAGATCTTCTAAGCCATTCCAGACTCACAGAGGGGGGCTTGAGGAAGAGGTGAACCATGGGAAAATTTTGAAGTGATTGATGTGATTGGTGTTTCATTTTTGTATTTTGGACACGGTATTTGAGGGATGAGACTCTCTGATTTTCCCAAGGTGTTTGACATTTTTTTCAGCCAACCACCAGTCAGCAGTTGGATCAAACTCTGGAGACCTCTGGTTGCCTTTGGAGGTCCCTTTTCCTGTTGATCATCATCAGGGTAGTTCGATCAGCCGGGACTCCCAGTTGTGGCGCGGTGGAGACCGAGGATTTCTGGGGGGCCAGAAAGCTATCCATGACTGAATTAGTGTAGTAGGCATTCATCTATAATTATATGAGATGTATGATGTATGTATGATAATATGAAATTGTGCGCATATATCAATATATATATATATTATGTGTGTACACATGTATGTATGTAGGTAGGTAGTATGGTATGGCATGGTGATGGTAATGGTAATGGTAATGGTTATGGTTGTGGTTATGGCTATGGTATAAATGGTACGGTATGGTATGCATGGTATGTATCGTATGTATGGTATGTATGTATGGTATGATACGTATGGTATGTATGGTAAGTATGGTATGTATGGTATGTGATGTAATGTAATGTGTTGTTATGTGATGTTATGTGATGTTATGTGATGTTAGGTGATGTTAAGTGATGTTATGTGATGTTTCAATAGGTATGGTATGTATGGTATGTATGATATGTATGGCATGTATGTTTTGTATGTTATGTATGTGTTGTATGTTTTGTCTGGTATGTGTGGTATGTATGGTATGCATATAATGTATGTAATGTATGCTATGCATGCTATGTATGTTATGTTCGTAAGGCATGTCACGTATGTAATGTATGTAATGTATGTAGTGTATGCTATATATGTTATGTATTCTATGTTTGTAAGGTATGTCACGTAGGTGATGTTTGTAATGTATGTAATGTATGTAATGTAATGTAATGTCCTGAAAAATGTAATGTAATGTAATGTAATCTAATGTATATATGTGTATGTACGTATGTATGTATATATGTATGTAGGTGTTGCTATGTATGTGATGTTCTGTATGTATGTAATGTGTTGTATGTATGTATGAATATGTATGTATGTAATGCTATGTATGTATATATCAATGTATATATCAATGTATGTATTAATGTATG
Organism: Symbiodinium sp. clade C Y103; assembly: GCA_003297045.1. Classification (NCBI taxonomy): domain Eukaryota; class Dinophyceae; order Suessiales; family Symbiodiniaceae; genus Cladocopium; species Cladocopium sp. clade C. The sequence goes on from BGPT01000014.1 coordinate 540,716, forward strand.
TATTAATATCTGTATGTAGGTAGGTATGTAATGATTTGTAGGTAGGTATGTATTGGTATGTAATGGTATGGTATGTAATGGTATGTAATGGTGAGTAATGTAATGTAATGTAATGGAATGTAATGCAATGCAATGCAATGCAATGTATGTATGGTATGTAACCGTATGTAATGGTATGTAATGGTAAGTAATGTAATGTAATGGAATGTCATGCAATGCAATGCAATGCAATGTATGTATGGTATGTAATGCTATGTAATGGTAAGTAATGTAATGTAATGGAATGTAATGCAACGCAATGCAATGCAATGCAATGCATGTATGGTATGTAATGGTAAGTAATGCAATGTGATGTAATGTAATGGAATGTAATGGAATGCAATGCAATGCAATGCAATGTAGGTATGGTATGTAATGGTATGTAATGGCAAGTAATGTAATGTAATGTAATGTAATGCAATGCAATGCAATGTATGTATGGTATGTAATGGTATGTAATGGTAAGTAATGTAATGTAATGGAATGTAATGCAATGCGATGCAATGCAATGTATGTATGGTATGTAATGGTAAGTAATGTAATGTAATGGAATGTAATGCAATGCAATGCATGTATGGTATGTAATGGTATGTAATGGCAAGTAATGTAATGTAATGGAATGCAATGCAATGCAATGTATGTATGGTATGTAATGGTATGTAATGGTAAGTAATGTAGTGTAATGGAATGTAATGTAATGCGATGCAATGCAATGTATGTATGGTACGTAATGGTATGTAAAGTAAAAACTTGCAGACGTTCCAGCATCCCATGTTAAAGTTTGGCTGAGGCTCAGCAATCACTTTTGGACGGTGGTTGGAGTAGCAGTATCCCATAGTATCCCGATACTCAGTTTCTGATTGGTGGTTTGATACATGTATTTAGGTATTTATGATGTATATTTTATGAATTATACATGTATATGATTGTATCTGATTATACACATATACGATAAAACACAATGTTATATACATATATATATATAAGTATATGCACATGTTATTTTCCATCCTAATTCATATGGGCTGTATGTCAAACTTGGGTACCCCTAAAGTTGGACGGCTAGTACCTTTTTGGCAAGTGCCCAAAGAATACTGGCATCCATCACTGGCCCATGACCCTGCTGACGTACTAAGGACCTCTCGCGATATCTTCAGATTCCCGATGAGGAACTGAATGCCGTAGAAGAAGAGACAGGCACACCAGCACATCATGGTAGCTGGCTTAACCATGGTGAGTTGGTACTGATCCAATTTTGGTAAACCCGATGCCAGAAACCATCCCCAATTTCGGGTCTTGGGTCATTATTGGATACACCCCTCTTTGGGATGATGAACATAATAGCCCCCAAATGAGAACTGGGATGGTGAATTTTTTGGTTTGCCACATGAATGGGTCATTTTATGTTGGCCGTGACTTTGAATGCAGCTAAACATGAGGTTTAACCCCCGGCTTTTCAGGTGGTCTAATTCCCATGTTCAACACCCGTGAGTGCAATCTAGGGCGAGTCAAATCATATGGTTGGTTGTGTATCCCATTATGCTCCGCCTTCGAGTAGTTTCTCGTGATGGTGCTTCTCCGTGAGGGCGGCCCCCTCACTTTCTATCACCCATCATATCTCATTTGTGCCCATGGGATCCCCACAAAATGATCGGTCCAATAGCCATCAATTTCGTGTTTGGTTAGATCCCAGGGTTTGTCTCAGAAGAGGATGCCCCCTCCAAATCCACTGTTTCGTCACCATGCTCCCTATCAGAATTGCAGTTTTTGGGATATACACCAGTGTCAGATATATCCCATTATATTCCATTCAATTTCCTCCTTATATCCCATCAAAAACAGTTCCGGAATTGGATTTTGTAGCCTGTTTTTTGGTAAAAACCTGCAACCAACCCATCAAAAACACCAGTGTCTTTGGACATTAAGAGCCGGCCATGTGAGCAATGTTCAATACCACTGTTGGTTGACGATTATAGGGGATTATACTATACAATAGATTGAAGATCATCACTATCCATGAACTGAGAATCCTGTTCTGAACCAACTACTATTGGTTTTGAACGCTGCTCAATTAGTTTTGTAACTGGCTAGTAAACATAGTTATGACATGTTATGACCCATTTATAGATGGAACAAGCATGCATAAGCCACGAGTCGGACTTCCGATCATCAGAGTTACCAACCAGTTACCCTCTGGCAATTCAACATAGCTATGGAAGATCACCGCTTTTAATAGGTAACTATCTAAAATCACCCACAAATGGACCATTGCATAGCTATGTTGAATTACCAGAGGATACGATTTCTGGGATGATCCTCCAAGTACTTGGTGGGGTTGATCAACTAGGGGTAACCCACTTGCAATTTGTAGAATGATCCAAGTATTGGGTGTTTATATGTGTTTAATTGTGTTTATAACACCACTATATCAAACATATCATGCACTTGCATCGTGGAAGATCATCCACTTATGATCCAAGTATTGGTGTTTATCTATAATTAAGTGGATGATCTCCCACGATTTCCTCACGATTTCCATTTCAGTCCCATTAGTCGATCCAGACGAAGTCCCCCTGCAGGCTGGAAGCTCCTCCATGCCGATGTCTTTCGAGCGCCGAAGCATCGGCTCTTCTTCTGCTCCGCCGGGGGACCTTTTTTTGGGCCATGGGGGACCCACCTGGCGCGGCTGTTGATGAGTTGATGTATACTAGGTCACCCCCCAAAAAAACGCATATCGGTGTGGGTAAAGACCTTATAGACGATTTTAGTCCAGTTTAGTGTTGTCCAATGATTGAGGTACCCAATTTTGACTACCCAGATAGATTGGTTAGGGGTTCATTCATGTTTTGTCAGCCAGAGCAACTGGTTGAGATGACGGGCATGGTTTTTGGGACAAAACCAGCGGCAGAAGATCTGGATGAATTAGAAGCACAAAGGACCATAATTACAATTGGAGTGTAATAAGGAGTTAACCATCAACGACCTGGGATTACAATGGAAACACTTTGAACATGGGGATGATTGATCTGGAGAAGAACGACCTCGGCGAGCAGGGGCAACTCTCCCGAAATATTCAGCCGTGGGGTAAGCAAACCCATGATTCAGCCAGATTTGTGGGATATGAATACAAACATAGCCATGGTTGAAAGCATGAGAATTGTGGGAGAAACATCTCAACATCCAGGGGAAAAAACTATTTTGTTGGTGACGGCATTGGTGACCTGTACAATTGCACAACAATTCGTTTATCAGATCATAGATAACTTTGTTATAGACTACCTACATAAGCTTTTCAAAGGATCACTTTGTTCTCAGCGCCCGAAAAGATGATGTCTTATGTCCAGTTGTGACTTTGAGCTGGTCAGGTGTTTTACAATTTGTTTGCATCGGTAGTAGCAATGGGGACTTAGACATCTGGTAAACTTTACCTGGAAAACATAGACATATTCCTACTATTTCCTACTATTTATTGTACTTGTACCTGGATTTTACTTGTTTATCTCTCAGGGTTTGCTATAGAATTTTCCAGATACCTAACGGTGACGCCTCTCCCAATCAGGGTTAAGCAAGCCCTTCACATGGAGTGGAAAATTGCTGGGAGAGGGAACCAATGGGAACCATCGATGCTAGCGAAGTAGAAATTCAGCAATGGGTTGATGGTGGTTAATCACCCCCCAGATGGCAGTATTTACTTGGTGGATTCACATATGTTTTCAAGTTTCTATGCCCTAGAAATGGATCAAAACCGGAGAGGCCGATATGATCCGGTACGTAAATATATACACACATATTCATACATAATTATACATAATCACACATAATTATATATACATACATAATCATACACATTCATAATCATACATAATCATACATAATTATACATACATAATCATACATAATAATACATAGTCATACATACATAATCATACATAATTATACATACATACATATCATACACAATCATACACATTCATACATCATCATGCGTAATCATACATAATCATACCTACATAATCATACCTACATAATCATACCTACATAATAATACATAATTATACATACATAGTCATACATAGTCATACATAGTAATATATAATCATACATATTCATACATAATCATATTAGTCATACATAGTCGTACATAATCATACATAGTCACACATAGTCATACATAGTTATAGTCATACATACATAATCATGCATACATACATATACAATCATATACAATCATATACATACATACAGACATACAGACGTACATGCCTACCTACCTACATACATACATAGACAGACAGAGACAGACAGAGACAGACAGAGACAGACAGAGAGTCAGACAGAGAGACAGAGACAGAGACAGAGACAGAGACAGAATGCATGCATACATACATCTTCGGATGTTTCAAACTACGACGAATCCCTTAACTCCTCCCAATGTTCTAGGCCGACGGCCTAAAGATCCGTTCAATTTGTTTCCCGATGCCTTGCGAAGGCAGTTGGGGCAGGCGCCCAGCTCACTAGGCAGGGAGAGAGACATCTTGGGAAATTGGGTAAGTGATGAATCTACTTGAGCAGTGTGACCTAACCCCCTGTCGGTTGATGATTATAGGGGATTATACTATACAATATATCGGGGAATATAATAACAACCTAAAAAGGGAATCCCTAGTAGCCAACCAGTATAATGGAATGAAAGAGGGATTTTGAACACTGATCGCTTGATTTTGGAAACAGAAGATTTGACTAGTGATGCTTTATCTCGATTGTCTTGTGATGTATAGGTATATAATCGATGGTAGTGATAATGATATATAATGAATTATAATGATATGTGTATATATATATAGACATTAGTTTTTGTAATTATATACATATATATCTTCATCTTTATAGTGATGAGTTACCAGGGGACTTCATCGGAGGACAAACTCATCCCATGGACCCAAAGTCTTTGAATCATGAAACATCCAATGAAAAACTGTTCTGAACAACCCTTCAATACATCCAGATCTGGATCCATTTGGGTATGGATCAAAATTTAAGACCTGGTCCTCAGTATTTTAGTATACATATGTTTACATAGTACTAACTAGCTATTCACCAATGATTGGGGTACCCAATGTTGACCCGTAACCACTTTTTTTTTGCTGCAGTATGATGTTCATGGTCGTCTTGGTCGGCTGCATCGGTGCCTACTACCAGCGTGGTGCTGTCGCCTCGGCAGCGGTCATCTCTTACATGGCGGGAGCACCCAGGGGGAACAAGCGGAAATCAGCAGAAAAGCAAGGGCTGAACGCTTCTTTTAAGGCAAGTCAGGGGTTTTGATGATTTAGGACCCCAAAATTGCTGAAATGGATATCCAATGTTGGGAGTCAATCAGTTCAAGCGAATCTTAAGAAATCACTTCCAGATTGATGTGGGAACAAATTCGGAACAAACAACTTACAAATTTGCATGACATTTTTTATGACTCAGCAATGAATTATCCAACAAAAAATAACAAAAACTGATGTTGATCTTACTGGTTCTTACGGGGATCAATAGGAGTTCCTGTAAATTTGGATCAATGTTATTATGCTTTATCCAAAGACTTAAAGAGTGCAAGGCATAGCAGTAAAGTTGCCAGTGTCTTTTTGCCTTTGGTACGTGTTTGACACAGAAACAAGGAATAGCCAGAGGCTGTTCAGCATTTATATAAGTATGTGTGGGCTTGTCCAAAGATAGGGATACTCCGTTTCTGTCCAGAAACAAATTGGGCAATTGACGTTCTAAACCACGATAAGTACGGTTTTCTTGTAATTTGCAGACAAACTATGTCCATGTACTCTAGAGTTGGTTAAATCCACGTTTCCCATTTTGGCTGGTTATAATCCCCATGAAAACAACGGACACATGTTCATGAGACCAGTGGATTTGAGGTGTGGCCAAATCCCCATGACTGGCAGGTGACAGCTCTGTTGGGCGGCTTTGTCAGCGCCAATTTGTACCAAAAGCTTGGGGGAGAGAAGTGGGCATGGCACCGCTGCCCTGTTTGACCTCTGTGGTTAGTCCAGCAGCAGGATTCCCTTCAAGTCAGTCGAGGATACTCAGGGATATTTCTTGGTGCTTAACTGAGAGTCTTGAAGTTTCTCATTTCGGGTGCGTCAAAGGATTCATCTGGCGCAAAAAATTGCGCCAGGAATATCTTCATCACCGCACTCTCTTTTATGGGCCCAGCGTTCTTGATCTGGTCCAGAGCTGAGCAGAGTTTATCAGTGGGAATGCAGCCTGTTCTCCTGGCAAGCGAGATGGACACACCTGGATTCCCCAACTCAGGATTTATCATTGTTTATCACAGTTTATCATGGTTTGTCTTTGTTGATTATGTTTTGTCATGATTTATCATGGTTTATCATTTGTCATCCATATTTATCATCTGAATACAACGTATTCCCCTCAGGATTAGCAGGACTGTCGTCTCGCGGCGGCCATGGCCCAGGTCCTTCCTCAATACGGTGGCCATTTTCTATGGATCCACCGCGGCTTTTCCCTTTCCGACCATGACGGCACCTCAGATCCGGACCAGAATGGACCAGACATGCAGATGATTTCCATGGATTTCCCTAGGTGGAAATATGGATTTCTGTTGATCTCTGATTTTCCAGGTTGAAATCGTCAGAGGGTTGTTAGGTGATATTACTTACATTTACTTACCGTAGCTATCAAACATGTTTTCCTGCTTCCTACGGCCGCTTTTTCATGCTCGTTTCATGTTGCTTTTGATTCATGCACCTTTTCTTTGCTCTTTTTGGATCTGAGTTTTCCTCCGCACGTCGAACAGATCCGTGCTTTCATGTGATCTTTGCTCACTTTGGATTTTAGGAACCAGATCAGCTAATCATGTGTCAAAGGAACCCATTTACATCTTTTTCTTGGGGCGCCGCCCACAATCCATGGGTATCCAACGATGCACTGAGATTGCTGATGTTCGCTATGTGGGCGTGCGTGACCTTTCCTCTCACCGTCTTGGGCGGCATCATTGGTGGCGTCCTCAGCTTCTGGTGATGTGACCATGAAAAAACGGAGCTGATGACCTGAGGACGACACCGGTCCATCAAGCAGGCTCAGGCGAAGTCAGCAAAGTGCGGGCTGCCAACTGGTTGGACTTTTCACATATCCTGCAAGTTCTGTATAAGAATTATAAGACCAGTATGGGTGTGGCGTAGCGCAAAGTCTCAGCGAAACTCTGACAACTCCTCCCTGGTCCACTTCTTTTTCAATTTGGTGCAGGCTTGCTTGAGCTCCCCTGCAGGCAGAGGGAAGTCCTTTTCCCTGCAAGACCAACAAGCTTGCACGGGAAATCCCAGCCTGCCGGTGGTGCCCTTGGCACGTGGATTGCTGACCTTGGCCCTTCATGCTCCGTCATCCCAAGATAAATGGCCTGCTCCTTGTGATAGGGCCATTTTGCACATTCTGGCAAGTTCACAAGCTAAAAAAACACATCAGATCGGCCTTCCGAACACCAACATCGGCGAAATGCTATGCGCGAACCTGCGAAATGCTTTGAACACAGAGACAGGATGGGCGATTACATCATGTCATGTTATATCGCAAAATCATGCAAAATCCAGGAGTAGGTTGGCAGTTCATCACAACAGACAACGCATTGATCTGCATTTTGTTATAATCGACCTGCCTTTGTTGGGCGGATTGGTCATTGGTGGGTTCATTCTTGCGAAGGAACTTGGCTACAGTGGCCGCGACTAGCTACAAAGTTCAGTTATGTTTTGGTGGTATTATCTATCGAAATAATTCGGAATAGGTATGTAATGGTATGCATTTTGGTGGCTTTCCCCTGTCAGGTACCAGAGCCCCGTGACCCAGATGTTTGCCTCGGGCTTCTTGCCCTTCAGTGCCTTGGATGCGGCGGGGCAAAAGGGATCCATGGAGAGGTGGCCTACGGCTTATGATATATCCTGGGGAGGTTGACCACCTGCATGCCTAGAATATGGGCAGTTGGACTGGACTCGACCCCCAACTTTTGGTGGATTTTGGTCGGAGTTTGATATTCTGGGCCCCAATTCCGGGATTTATTGTACTCGTATAAGGTGATTCTTCCCATTGGTTAATCCGTGTCAGTCCAATATTTCGGGAATCTCACTGAGTTTTTGTTTTCCATTTCAATGAATCCAACAATGACATCTTGCCTGAAGGTACACTACTGCCACTTGGAAGTGCAGATATTGATTCTATGATTGTACCCCTCCAAAAGCAGGGCTACCAATGCCAGCCGACCTTCTAGGTGCAATCTACATCGAGTTGCACTACATCTTCAACTCGGTCTGTGTACCCGGAGGGAGATCGAATTCACTTGCGCGCAGCCAGAAAAGTGGCGGAGCCATGATCCCAGGATGTTCGTTTATAGAATGTTGTTAATATGCTGTTGATATATGTAGTTGATATCATTATTTGGTGGTAAAATGATGATATCTCCGGCTTGTTTTTTTGTTGCTCAAATGTTCACTAGTAGAATTGTTGACTGATAATAGGTGTCGTTTTCATTTAGGGGTCATACTTCCATTGATTCACCGAAATACCATCTATATCCATCTATGATGATCATAACTTTTTGTCAGGGTTTGGGCTTTCTGGTTGAGGTGATTGACCAACTTGATTCTTCATTCTGACAAGGGGTTTGTCCCAGCATGGGTACGCTACTCCACTTTAAGCCACATTCCCTTGGTGAGTTCCATCCTTTTCCTACTAGCATACCTAATAAATTGGGGTATACATGGGTTTTTCCGGTATCAGATTGTATCTCAGTGTACGTTCGCCCAGCAGATTGCATCCCCTGCCTCAAACTATTCTAGGTCTGGGGTCCACGGATATACTTCCTCTACGGCCCCAAGCTCAGAAAAGAAGCGAACAATCTGCCAGGACATCCAGAACAATGAGACCCAGGTAAGAAAACAGCTAAGAAAACCAAAGGAAATATGGGAAATCCTGTCTAAATGGCTTCTAGCTGGGATTTCCTCTATAACTAGGAGATGAACAAACAATGATATGATTTGATCAATAGAAATAGGGGGATTTGAAGAGAGCACCACCAACAAATGGGATATTTGCTGAGAATACAACCATAGATAACGAATAAGACTGGTGATTAATCGCTGGCTGGTGCTTTCAAAGAATTTTTGTGTGTTCAGCAATAAAATAAGGGGATGACATTTTTTTGAGGTGTGGCTGTCCGCTGGCATTCCGGATGTAGATGCGTACAGATGCGTACTCAGGCGACATCTATATAAATATGCATATATACATATAATACTGGCGACGTACGTTGTATGAGTTGCTTTGCATCTCATATATCTAACATATACAGCAATTTAATGTATATTATTAATTATAGGGTACTTATCTATCTCATACATACTGACATGTTGTCTATGCATCGATATACACAGACACAAACTTCCAAGGAGATCTTGGTGTTTTTCTTAGGCATCTTGCTCTTGGCCTTCACCATGCTGTTGTTGGTGGCAGGAACTGCACCTCGGCTGCTGGGAGCTAGAAATGCCCAGCTGGGAGCATTCTGATGTGGTAAACACATGGGCTTAATGAGGGCTTATTATGGGAGAATAAATGGGATCATACTGGAATAATTTTGGGATAATTATATATAATATAAGAAAGCATCCCAAGTTTGAGGTTTATGAAATCGGGTATACTTCTGGCAATGGGATGATGTAAAATCACCTTGATTGGTTAATAGAATGGATTATGTTGAGGTTTACCTTTAGGTTTACCGCATTAGGAAGGATATGCTCTGGTAATCAAACATGGCTTGCTGGAAAATCCTTCATTTAGGTTGATGATTTTCCGATTGAAATGCCCTTATGCAATGGGGAGTTTCCAGCTAGCCATGTTTGATGAGACCGGAGGGCACCAATGGCAGATTGATACTGAAAGGATTCCATGATGAATTTTGGATCTTTGCAATTTGGATCTATTGATAGAACTACTATCAATGACAGGACAAATCCACCATATTTTTCACCCGAAAGACCAAACAAATTAGAGAATGAACATGTTAGATTGATATCTAGAGTATATAGACATTGTATCTACCTACATTTATCCGTCTACTACGTGTGGACGGTGTGAGGTAGATTTCAATGGGGGCTTAACTGTGTTTGTCCAAAGGCCTCGTTGGTCCAGGTCACAGTGCTGTTCACATACTTCCACTTGAATGCGGAGGACAGCACCTTGGGATCGGTCCTGAAAAATGGAAGTCTGATGAGATGAATGTGAGGATGTTTTTTTTCAACGGAGTCCAGCGCTTATCACATTTACTTGCACTTTGACGAAACATGACGAAACTCAGTCTATTTCACTCCACATAGAGGGGCAAAAGTAAAGTTGAGCTAAACGCGTAGAGCAGGGGAAGAGATCGCTGAAGGTTTCCCTTCATTTCTAGAGAGTTGCTCCATATGTAAATGATACTCACAAGGGAGAGGTTAATGTCATGTGTGATCTGACCCCTTTACCCAAATTACCGGAAATTGTGTTTGGGCTGTTGAGAGCAAGCCCCTTCCAGATGGCTTTCCCCACTGTTTCTATGCCTCGCAGGACCACCGGTGGTGGTGGAGAGCCTTTGGCTCGGGAACAGCTGTGTCGGTGTTCTTCTACCTGTGCGCCATGGGCCAATTCTGTTGCGACTTCGCTCTGGCAGAATCAGCCCCAGAGTTTGCCCATAATTTTTGAGATTTGGAGATGATTAAGACTTGCGGAGACCGTTTGAACCCTACTCAGGGTCCGAATTTGATTCTGATGTATATACCTATTGGGCTTCATGATTGCCTCAGAATCTTCGATGGCCATAGTCCGCAGCGAGTCACAGTCCGAGAAAAAAAACATCTCAGGTTGCATCACCGTTTTCCATTGGGGTACTGTTGATTCTGGAATATAGGGGTGCCTTAATTAATGGTGGAGTGCCCGCCCCAAAAGGCAATTTTTAGTCGGGATAGTAATGATGAATCACTGGAATTTGGGATACAGTAATTTCCATAAATTACAATACAATTCAAGACAAATTCAGAAAATAAATCTGGTTGCTGGTGTGGTCATGAAACCTGGTTGCCAGGTATTGCATCTATTTCTTCCTGCAGACAGGGATGACAGGTTTCCTACAGTCGGGGGACCATGGGGGACCCTGTCTGCACAAAAAAATATCCCACTAATCCACTATCTATCAATGGTAGATACATCACTCTATGTATATGCGTATAATTGACCTAAAATACAAATTTATGTATATTTATATAGTTATATATCATTATCTATCCGATTATACATCGCAAACTATAGCTACGTGTATAACAAATCCTTTCCCCTAAATCCTGTGGTTTTTCAATATATATATATATACCCCCCAAATGAAATCTTGGTTTTGTACGGGATCTATATATTCACTTTGGGGCCCATATGTTTGAATGATGGGTGGTACTTGTTCAAGTTTCGGAGAATGTGATTATCGGCCATCAGATGGGATTTGATATGAAATACTTAAATATAATATCTGAAATATCCCATGATTAATATCATATTATATCTAAAAGGCGTAAAGCTAAGCTATATGTGGTTGGACTGACCGAGGTGTTCCTTCTTCTTCCTCTACTCGTTGTTGGCTGCCCATGGCATTGCGCTGATGTTGGGCTGTGCACCTTGGCAATGTTCACTGGGCTGCTGGTCATGTGAGTTTGCCTTTAAAAAATCATCAAATTAAAAAGGAGGATTAGACACATAAAAAATAATCAAACATAGCTAGTGCAATACATTTTGACAAGGGAAAGTGATGACGAACCGAACCATGGATTTAGGAAGCCAATTTTGAGACAAAAACCAAGTTTTGATCCGGGCTTGGCGAAGGAACTCACAAACTTGGTGATGTTCCCTTTGAAGTCGAGCCAACCATCATTTCCTTGAAAAAATCGTTTTGAGCCATAACTACCCATAATAGGGTTTTTGTTCGTCGTTCAAATGCTGCAAGTGCTTGTGTTTGGTTGCCAGAGGTATGAGAGATTCTGCACAAAAGGCACACATAGTAAAGTCTAGGTGCAAAACGAGGTGCGGCTGCCTGAACAGGCGGAAAACGAGGTCAAGGATTAAAATTGATTAAAACATGTACGCGGCTGGAAAGCGAGGTACAAGTAGGGGCTGCCTCCCCTTTTGCAGGAATCTCAAATATACTGTGTAGATACATATCGTTTCCGCCGCTCATTCAACCAATATCCCATCAGGTTGGGAACAAAATGGCTTGAATGATCTGCACTAATTGGATGAATTATAGTCGTATACCTTGATTTAGAGTGTTTTTGGGCTGAGATGGATTTACCACCCACACTACCCACGCTTAAAGTTAAACCACCAAACATTTTTTTTAGGGGATTTAGGGCACCCCGGCACCAAGCTGAGGTCGCTTTCTATTGCACATACTTCTTTGTCATCTACATTTATTCGCGAATCAAGGCAGCTGCTGCAACGAATTGCAGCTAAAGGATCTGAAGAGTGGCACCGTGGCACCATCCTTCAATTGCCCTAAAGGTAAACACGTAGCCGCGAAAACATATTTGCGCATGTAGAAGGTGCTAGACCTATTGAACACATTTGAAACTGTGATTCTCCATCTCCATGGCCATGCTCATTGTGAGACAGTAACACTTTTTGTTAGAAGATGTCTCCAGTCAGAGACGGGTATCATGGGGTTTTCCGGATGTGGCAACATTTGGGACTTCCTAAAATCGCCAGAATCATCCATTATCAATTCATCCACTGTCAGGGAATCACCGCATATCATAGCTACAATCGGAAGGTTCCAAAAAATGATGGGCACATTAAATGAGAGGTCCCCAAAATTCCAACAAATGCCAACATGCCAAACAGTATTTCCAAGACGGTAGTTCGATGATGTTTTTCCCATAATTTCCAGGCTTTTTACTTTTTCTATCTATTTGTCATTGGATTGGTTTCAGGGAACATGTAAACCCAAAACCATGCTTTCCGTGGAAGATCTGGGCTGTCTCAAGCATCCCGTCGCCCCAACAGTGGGCGCCGTTGCTTCGCGCCATGGAGGAAGCGCTGCAAAAAGCCGGGCGCGGGGTGACTGGGACTGCAGGGCTTTGAAAGGGGGTGGGTCCGAAGGATGGATGAGTCTAGGGATGATCCGAGAGTTGGATTTCTACCCCCTGGTATATTGACATAGACCCTGAGAATAGCTATTTTCAGAGGAGACTAATCTTCCAATCCCTATCTGCTAGGGTCTATGTTAATTTACCAGATGGTATGTTTTTTTTAGAATCCCCTGATTTGGGGTCCACCAATTTCAGGAAAGTACTGTGCATGGAAGAACTCCTGAGCTGGTAGATGGTTTGTCCATGTTTATCCCATTTACAGTGTTTCATCGTTACCGCAATAGATCCTCATAGTTGCTTGCCTGGTGCAGGATGGCTTGTCCATCCACAGTATTTCCATGTATTACTAATATATATCACTATTCTATTGATTCTATTGTATACTAGAGTATTATCATACCATATCATATCGCACCATAATGATGTTCATATTAATAGTTATACCTATATATAATTATATATAATTATATATATACACATAGATATCACTATAGAAAAAAGCTATTACTATTAGTATTACCATATTTATCATACCATATCAAAATTATACCTATGATAATACCACTAAACTGTTAACTTTACCTCCATTCTGCAGGCGGCATCGGCCTCCACCGTGGTCGTCGCAGTGGAGCGGCTGACGCACAACGTGCTCCGGTGCTTGGCCGACGTGGTGCAGCTCCACCGTGCGGAGGTGGAGGGGGGGGGGGGGGAAACTCTGAGATTTTCCACGGAAAAATGGTATGTCACCAACAAACATATGGTCACTGGATCGGTTAATGGGAAAATTTACAGGAAACCCCTATATTTCATGGGAAAATCCATGGTTTCCTGTAAATTTTCCCTTAAACCAATCGAGTGATATGGGTAATGTTACCATCGAGTTTCGCTGCAAATGGTGGTTTTTCTTTAACTATTTTTTGCCGAGCGAAATGGTGATTTTGGTGGCAAACGCTTGGATTTTACATGATGTACACCCAACAGATTGGGATGGTTTTTCAACACTTGGCGATTTTTATCAAGAAAATTGGGATGTGACCGGCAAGAGCTGTGATTTTCATCAGCAAAAATGGTGAGAATTCAGACACATTCAGCAACAAAGGCTGGGGTCGCCAGCAAAATCGATTCCCCATTGACTATCAAGTTTGATGATTAAACTCAACCCCCCATTAAATCCATTAAATCCAGCCATCCCTATTGCTGATGTTGAAATGCCATTAAATCCCATTGGTTTAGTTCCCATATATTATACGCTCATTCATGATGGTTGGTTTTGCCGCTATGATATAATGTACATAGTCTCATTACAGTTCAATTGCATTCAATTATAGTCACATCCAATCTATCCCATTAAATCAGATCAAATCCATCTATTACTTGATGCTTAAATCCCATTGAATCCTATGAGCTCCCATTGAATTCATCCATTGATAGTCCATTGGATCGCGAAGGTGAGTCCAGCTCCTGCTGCGGTGTTGCTCTTCGAGCCCTGTCACAGCCTCGTGCAGGACCCGGTTGTGGGTCCCGCATTGCTACTGATCCATCGGACATCAGTCACACTTCTCGGTTTTCATCCTGGATTTCGGGAAAAAACATAGACATTAGCACCTCAGCGGAAAAACGTCAGTGGGGTCCAAAAATCGGGTCACCCCGAAATCCACTGCTTCATCTTCCCCCTTGAAAGATAGCTAGTTTCTGTGGAGCTCATCCATGTTCAGACAGCCCGCCGGTTGCGGCTCCGTGCTGTGGCTCCAGCCCCGTTTCACACGTGCGCGACCCATCGCCCCATGACGAAGCTCCTGATCCTCAGCGCTCTCCTGGCGATGGCTGAGTCCCAGGAGGTCAGCGAGGTGCCAAGCCATTGGGGTTGGTCATTTTGAGCCATGGGTTGATTTTGATTGATCCACACTTTGTTCATCTAAGAATTTCTAACATGATTTAAATGATCTGGGGAAGGATCGGAAGGATCCCAAATTTACGGATCTGGAACCTGATTGTTGCGCGTCCGTGGTGAAACGCATTGAAAAAAACAACAACCTTGCTTGCAGGTCGTCTCCGTGTTCGGTCAGCTCAAGCACACCTTCGCTTCCGCCGCACGTGGACAAGGCCATTTGAAGCGCCGCATGCAGACCGCGTCGAATGCAACCGCGCCGACCTTGCCTGAGGCATGTGTGTCGGCCTGTGCGGGCATGCAGTGTTTCCATGATGCTTGGATTTGCAGCGTTCTGCAGAGCGGTTGGTTGATGATTTTGAGTGATTCTTGGGAAGAGAAGACCAGGAAAAATCTATGAAAATGGGGAATCTGCTTGAGAATCTCAGGGGAAGAACTCGTGTTTGTTTCACCTTTCTTCACCCTTGCCTTCCAGGACGACTTTCAAGCTTTGTCGCAGCAATTGAATGCAATTGACCTCCTTATTTGACTCCTACTTAGACTTCAGCAGCGACGAGGAGTTTCAGATGCGAGTCATGGAGATCATGAGCCATCAGACCGGTTCGTATTGCTACCACCAAGTGGCCTTTGAGTGCGGTGTCCAAATCTCGGACTGCACTGCAAACTTCAGTGTAGATGAGAATCTCATCGATGATCAATTCTCATGTGTATGTGGCTGCAAGGGCAACTATCCCAAGATTCTACAGACCTTATCGCACGTGGTGGAGAGGGTGGAAGCCATGAATTCTGGCACCCCAAGCACTTCTGAGCTACAGCAACTCCTGTCGGAGCTTTGTCCGATGCTGGACACAGCGGAGTGCATGCTGAATTCTCCAGAGTGCGAGGCAGCCAATTTTACGGTCTCCTGGGCTGCAACCTCTTTCCAAACCTTGCTCTCCATGAAGTCTCAGTGCACGCAACTGGGAGAATCCACGGACTATGCAGAGGCCTATGTCTTTCCCTCTCCGTCTTCGTGTCCGTACATTTCGACCCAAAGTGGTGCAAGTGGCGCACTTGGGGTGCAGCTCAGCTTGCTGGCCGTCGCCTGGTCGCTTTCCATTCTCAAGTGAATGTGAAGACACCGGGATCTCGGACTCCGAGCGGTGGCATCCACTGCCTGCGGTCCAGAGAAATCGACTGTGTTCTTACTTGGGTTACATCCAAAAATGAGATGAAACGGGAGGCTTTGCCCCCAGATTCCAGATGGCAGGAGAACTATGGTAATCATGTACAAAGCACTGGATTTGGAGGATTTTGTAGGTAAGGGTCTCGATTTTTGGATGAACCCAATTTGCCGCTTATTCACAACTTGAGCAGCTTTTGTGGCCGTTGTAAAAAGACGTTGCTGGCAGGTCGACTGAGCAGTACTCTGTTCATCATTGGTGCCTCCTCACAGGGATGTTGGCCATATCATATCGAACCAGAATATGATCTATGTTGAAAGGCATATCAAATTGAACATTCACCTGGTATGGGTATGGGCATAGGTCAACATGTTGTACCCGAAAAATGGATGGGGTTGGAATGGTTTAGACACATGAAGGTCAGTCCATCAGTCGTTCCCTTTGCTCGACAAGTTTACCAAGCATATACCGACATTCAAATCCCCATTTTTGGACTCGAGTGTCCCCACTTTCTTTGTTTTATGTTCTAAATCTGGTGTTCAATCAAATCCTCAAGGGTTTTTGTTTGATGAATGGCTCAGCTAACTGTGGATGGGCCAGCATCAGAACAGCATATCTCATCTGGACTGAGTTTGTCTGAGGATGGCGTATACCACGGTATACCCCCAATGATGGATGCGTCATCATTGGATGGGATGGGGGGTGTTCCTGGATGTTTTTGGTAGCCAATTTGAGCCATGAACGATACCCGTAAATCCCATCCAAAAACGTCTATCCTGCTTGGTCGGTAAATATGGGGCCCGTGGTGGGGGGAGAAGGTCTGGGGAAGGTCTGGGGAACAAATATATCTTGGGAAGTTACTTTTTAAACGATATTTTTAGGGAACTCAAGATGATACAAATCCAGATTTGAGATGATCTAAGAAACTTTTTGAGGGAACTTGATGAATGATAAAAAGGAGCTCTGATGGGAGAAAATCAGTGTTTCCCTCTGGAATCTCAAGTTTCTATGTGACAGAATCATTGATAAATGGAGATAGATGGCAGATTTTCCATTGCCATGTTATGTTCAAAATGGAGATTGGACTGCTCGGACTGGGAAAGATTGTGGACTTGAGAGACATTGAAAGTAGCCAACACATACCAACATGGGGATTTCACCAGCTACCTGGCACTAAACATGGTGATTTCCCATAGTTATCTTAGTTTCCTGGAGGCTAAGTTGGGGAGCCTTGAGTGTTTGATCAGAGAACATTAGGTTCCGACTGGAAAAAAGTGGGGAGTTTTCAGCAACTTTGAATAATTCTAACCAACAAACATTGAGATTTGTCTTAACATGTGAAGTGCCTTTAAGAATTGGCCCCACTTTGGTTGATGATCTCCTGCATTTTTCCATATTTTTTCCCCACATCTATCCCCTTTTTGGTCCGTGAATCCCCACCTTTGCCTGTTAAACCCCTTTTTTTCTCGTGAAAATTGCATTTTTTTGTTGACATTCCTACTCTGTGCTGGTGAACAACTCCCATTTCTGTCAACAAATCCACCGTGTTTCCGGGGAAATTCTGAAAGTTTCCTTTTTGAATCTCTTCCAGGAGCAGGGAACCTTTGCCTCGGGCACGGATCGTCAACGTCGCCTGAGTTTCGAACGGCCACACTGGCGACGCTTGGCGCGGCTGTGGGCGGCGCTGGATGCAGTGCACCGCTTGAATAAGGCCGGGGACGGGGAACCAGGTGGACCGGCTGGGTCGCCTATTGGTGTGTTCTTATCCCAGCAAGAACCCATGGTTTCTGGGGGGTAAACCTTATGATCGTTTCATTAGTTACCATATCAATTGGTGGGAGGATCTTAGATGTGTGTGTATATATATACATATATATACACACATGGAAACTTTGATTTTTCAACCTTCCCCAATTTGGTGTTTCCGGTTGGGTATACCCATACTTCGGATGATTTGCAATAGCCCGGATAAATGGTTGATAGTTGGGGATCATTGGTCAATGATTGGCTTTACCACATCATGGTTGGTGTTTTGGGGGCTTGGGTTAGTAGGTTCAAGTTCTTCCCGTTGGGTACAACTGGGTAAATGATAGGATCAAGACATAAAAAGAGATGTTGCCACGTGTTACCCTCCCATGAAACTCATTAGCCATGTTTCGATGTGCAGCCAGGGATCTGTCAGGTCAAGAGCCAGTTGTACATGGGATAACACCACTGAGACTGCAAGGACTGGTAAACACCATGGCGAATCACTGAAAAAACCGGAAAGCACATCTAACTCCGAACAGAAACAGAAGGGGGGATTCCGATGAATCAAATGCGATCGCACCAAGGAGATGCTTGCCCTCTGGCGTCCCAACGGTCGAATGCTGAAACTGAAATGTCAATGCCAAAAAAAAACAGAAAGTGGATTGTTGTTCAATATTGTTCACATCCCAGCATTGATAATTTCATTCTGGCACATGTTTTGGGCTGTTTACCAGAGGGTCCCAAGTTTTGACTAAATCTTGTTGATTGAATCTCCATTTTGAGTAGGATATAGCGCAATTTGTGGTTGGAAAGGTTATATATATATATAACATTATATAACCCCATATAACCCTACCCCAACTGGAATTTGGTAGGTCATGATTTGATGATTCGATATCTCCTTCAAATATCCGCCCCAATAGATTGGACTCCCCCACGAGATGCTGAACAGTTTCTACTTGGGAATTCCTGTGATGTCGCGATGTGAGGTCGTTAACTTAGAGTTCATTTAGACTCCAGATAATATCTGGTTTTGTGGTGATATCCCATTAAAGCTCCCACAAAATGATCAATTTTAGTGATTCCCCGTGATAGACCTCGTTTTTTGTTGGTGGTAAACCCAGTTGCCATCAACTGAGCAGTGGTCAAAATCCCTGATGCTTGATGGTTGGTTCGGGTGTTATACTGACCAACATCTCGGTGATTTGTATTATTGAGCCAGCAGCTGTTGAGCTTGGGATTTGTTGTGGGAAATTCAGGATTTAACAGGGAAATCTGAGAAAAATTGAAGGATGTTCCAGGTATTTGCTAGGAATGTTCAGGAATTTATACTCAAAGTAAGGGGTTTTAATGGGAATGCTGTTGGATTTTGTTTGGGGAGCCACATTAGAAATGCCACAAGAATGGGCTCAAAGCCGATGATTCGCGATGTAATCATAATGCATGAAGTGGGAAATCCCTTCTGAACCAACCAGTAGAAAGCCATGGGAATTCCCTCAGGCGGGCCGCAGCTGCACCCAGCGGGAGCTTTTCTATCGAGCTGTCTCAGATGCCCAGCAGCGTCCGGAAATGAGACATGGGGATAGGGCAAGACCAAGCGTAGCGGGGATGTATCATGGGGTATATATAAAATTATAATCAATTAATTATATATGTAAGATTGTGTAACAACACTTTTGCGTTGTGCAACATGGGACATACCCGGATATTAGAATTCATCGCCATTCAAAGCGGGGACTACTTTGGGATAAATTTGCAGCTGAGGATGGGACGTGTTGCCAAATGAATGCTTTGCGACGCCCCAACAACAAATGACACACTCACACACATTTGTGCTTCTGTATTCACAGGCTACTGTAGAAGACCTCTCTCACTTGAGAGTTCCTTCTCTTGGTAATGCCAAGGGTTGGAATGGATGCTTGGGATGTTTCAGAACGATGCGCCAGAGAATCAACCAGACCAGTCTAGAAAAAAATGGTGATATGGACAAGTCCAATGGAGCAGGCTTGGTTTACCAAGGCTAAACCCCAACCGAAACATCCAATGGTACAATACATGCACTGTAGATGACATGCCAAACTAACCCCTCTATTTACCAAAAAATGCTGCCGTACAGACTTCACTTTGGGTAGCCACTTTGGGGTAGCCTGTAGCCTTAGTTACCTTACTTTTTGGCACATCCTATGATGCCATCAGTTCCGAACAACTTCCATTGAGGATTGCAAGGAGCTGTTCGGGTGCCAGTCTATCATGGATAAGGCACTGCGTGATGCGGTGGGTGCCTTGCAAATCAGCCGTCCGCATTTGGGCATTTTCACAGCGGAGAAAGGCTTATTGGCAGGACCGGAACATCTGGGGAAGGGAATAGACGAGGTGTGGCGTGGGAAAAACATGACATAAAGTCAACGGAGTTTGATCAAGGTTCAATTTTGTCGTTGACAACGGTCAGTTCCTGTTGTTTGATGTATACCATTTTCCACTTCACCCAGCCCTATCAGAGATGAATACGAACAAGCCAACCCCCAATCTAGGATGATCCTTCGTTACCAGCAACCAAAATCCTCAGGATATCTATACTACCTCCAGTGGGGATTATGAACTCGCCCATATATTCCGGGAAATCTCCATTACCCTCTGGTTATTTGTTATATTATATATATATGGAAAAAGGCCCATTCATAGATGATTATAGATGGATTTATGATGTTTTCCCTAGCTATAGAGGAGTAGGCCGTAAGGCCCCGCTAATAACCAGATGGTATCATTTCTTGCTTAAAGGGATCCACATGAGCTCCTGCAGGCGACATCACGTTCCGAGATCCCGCGGCGAACAGCTACGTCTCCAAGGCAGCGCAAGGTGCCAGTGGGACGGCCATTGGTGAGGCCATGCTGGAAGATGACAAGTGCATCCAAGTGGCTGAGAAGGTGGGAATTGCTGTGCTAAACTCAGGAACAGAACTGGGGCTTCAAGCCCATACAATCATATAAACCATAGAACTGGGGATATTTCCATAGATCACTGGATTGCCCTAGTGGTATTCTAATAAGGTTGGATAAGGTTGGTATATGTTGGTATTATTTCACCATATTGGGCTTAGTTTTTTCGAATTTACGCCACCCCTGGAGCATACCCATATTAGAGTCCATTATTGGGTTTACTACATTAGTCCTACTGGAGGGTTGACACATGAATCACTGTCAAAGTAGTACTTGTGTAGGGCTTCACTTTTGTTTTCCCGAATGCGTAGCAAGGGTTCCCGTTTCACTCTGGGGGTTTGGGGGTTGAGGGTGTGTTCGCCGGACGTTGCGCAACCGTTCGCAACCGTTCGCAACCGTCCGCAACCGTCCGCAACCGTTCGCAACCGTTCGCAACCGTCCGCGTGAGGACGCTATGGCCGTGCCTATGGGGGAAGCTACAAAGGAGGT
>BGPT01000014.1:572631-624108 GCA_003297045.1 Symbiodinium sp. clade C Y103
TCATGGCTGGCATGCCAACTCTCTCACTTGCTGCTTTTGAGCTTCAAAAGCTGATTTGAAGCCATGCCCCAACACAGAAGGCACAAAAGGAGGAAGACGCTTCCAGAGCAGCTTGGTGCAGTGCAGCTGTGCTTTGTGAGGTGTACCATCCATTGATATGGGGTTTGCTGATATCTGGTTAACCTAGATGTGCACAGAGATATCATTATATAACACTATGTTATATGCATCTATTTTGGTTTTGAATGATGCTTGGGTGATGGTAAGGTAAATAGGTGATGATCATGATGAACCATGGAAATGGACTTTGATGGTGATGAAGTGGACCAGCCAGCTTGGGCCCAGGCACATGAGGGGGGAGCCTCCTCAGTGCCCTGGTGTGTTTCTTGGCTTGGGCTAAGGGGTTGGGGCTGGCAAAGTGAGGTTTGAGATCTCTTGGCCTTAGCTGCACTGGCTGCAGCTCTTTTAAGGGTAGGTAAAAGAGCACACCCAAAGCTTGGCTGACTGGGATTCCTGCCTTTCCCAGCAAGCTTTGCTCAGGATGGGGTATCCATATGGCCATCCTCCTCCTCATCACCCTGGGCTGTGGCCTGGAGCTGGGCCTGGGTATGGGCCTGGTGGCTCAGCTAGGTCCTTGGCCAGCCTTGCTGAAACCAGCACCACTGCTGAAAAACCTGATGTGGATGACGGCGATGAAGAAGATGTGGACAGTTTCTTTGGCTGGAATGTTAAATGTGTGGGGCAATGATCANACCAGCACCACTGCTGAAAAACCTGATGTGGATGACGGCGATGAAGAAGATGTGGACAGTTTCTTTGGCTGGAATGTTAAATGTGTGGGGCAATGATCACATGTTAGTGAAGTTGGCAGTTGCAACAAACACCCAGTGACCAGTGGTTAATCTATTTTCTTGGGTCTTAGTAGGTGATTGGCTGCATGGTGATGGGTACCATAATGATGACAAAGTCTATATACAAAGAGGCATATCTTACAGCAACCATGCATTGATAAGATGCTGCAAGGTGTTTTGGCTACTGCAAACATGGTGTTGAAAAGCACCCCAATGAGGCTATGATGATGAAGCTTCACAGTCAGAGAGCCTTGGCATTCACATGGTGGGGGCTTCTCAACATGGGGGAACCCCCAGTGTATCCAAAAACAAATCATTTTAATCATATAGTATAATTTTTTTGGGCACTGATTTAGGGGCCCAAAAGATTGAGAAACCACCACATGGTGCACTGCAGCCCAGCTTGTGTTGCCAAAACCATGCTGGGGTCCCACTAGGGCCTTTAGCCCAGGTCCAGCTCTGAGAGCTACAAGAAGTCCAAGAAGAAGAAGGACAAAAAGAAAGAGAAGAAGGATAAGAAAAAGAAGAAGAAGGAAAGAGCCTTCCCATGAAAAGTATGCTGCCAGAGGGTCATTGTAGTTTTTGGTGGGTTTGCCAAGATGTGAGCAAACCACAAAAATACACATAGACTAAATAAATTTGGATATACACAAATAAATATATGGCTGCCTAGTGTTTGGCAAGCTCTGGGTGGACAGTGGTCATGTCTTGGTGGTTGGTTTTCAAGTAAGCTTGACCAAAAATAGCAGCATTGTTTTCCTTGTGGGAGGGAGGTAACTGGATAAGTGTTTGATGGTTGCCATCCATCCATCCATCCATCCATCCATCCCCCCATCCATCCATCCATCCATCCATCCACCAATCTATCTATAGATAGATGCATGTTTATATATATATATATATGGATATGTATGGTAGTTTTGTGGCAATAAAATACAGTAGGGTACCCAAGGGTTGGTTTATACATTGCTTTCTTTGGGCTGCCAAGCTATGAGGACACCCAGAAAATAATAGCTATATATTTAGTAATGTGTATTCCAAATGGGTTTCTGTTGTGGGGGCAAAGTCTGAGGATGGTATCCTGGAGTTGGTTTGCGCATTGTTTTAATATATATATGTATGTATGTATACATGGTTTTCTGTTGTGGGAGCAAGAACCTAGTTGGGTGTAAATTATAGAGTGGTTCAGTTACACATTGGATGTTTGGGTTTGCCAAGTTATGAACACACCACCAAAAAGATGATCATGATACATCAATACTGTTTGTGGGAACAACATTCAAAAAAGGTTTACACATTGCTATCTTAGGGTTTGTCAAATTTTGGGGCACACCAAGCTGAATATTTAAGGGGCAACAAAAATCCAACATCAATAGAGTACCCAAAATTGGTTGACACCTAACTTGCCAATGCACCATCACTCTTGCTGGGGTCCCCATCAAAACCTTTTATTTGGAGTTTGTTCATCTTGCCCAGGGAAACCTGGTGATTCTTCTGATGCTGACAGTGCCTGGCCTGCAGTGCCATGGGAATTGGCATTTGGTACCCTTGGTTCAATGCTTTGATCAAAATAAGGTGATGTGCCTGTAACCCTAATCATCTTAGGTGCAGTCCTTGACAAGAGGGAGGTCCCCAAGTGCCAGCTGGCAAAAACAGCAGGCAAAGGTGGAGGCACAAACCTGTTCCCAAGGAGCTTGTGAACTTGTTGGCTGTTCAAGCATGTAAGAAAACCAGAAGACCAGCATGTGATTCCAAACCCATTCCACCTGGCATGAGCCCATCATCTGTGGTTGGAAGGAGAGACTTGTTGCGCTACCTCAAACACTTGGATGCCAAAGCCTTTCCTGATGGTAGGGTGCTTAGCTCTTAAGTAGAGAGTGTAGCTGGATACCTCAAAGATGCCACCCAAGAATACACATTGAAAACTATATGTTTTTTTGGGTTGATGGCTAAAGTTGCCAGGGGCCCTTCAAAGCACACCATTGGAGAGTTTGGAGTGTGGAATTGTTTTAGCTTGGAAATTTCTGAATGTATTATTCTGGGGTTGGTTTGGTTGTGATTCTTCCAGCCTTGCAGGACAGAGGCAAATGCTGGATGATGTTGGAGTTGGCCAGGCAGTTTTCCTGGTGACAGGCCTGCCACCCTTTCTTAGGGTCAAGGAGCTCAGGGCCAAGAACAGAGGAGGGCTGTGGTTTGGTTGCATACCCACCTTAGTATATTATATAGGGCCAGGGTTCCAAACAGTCAAAGCAGTGGCACAGCAGTGCATATAGCTAGCATTTGACAACAAGCCATTTGCTCCACCAGCCAAGGAAACTCAAAATGCAAGAGGCCAAGGAAAGGCTTGAGGAGAGGAACAATGGCCACCAGCGCTTCAGTGAGGTCAAGCCAGACTACAGCAATTTGGATCTTTGGCTGCTTATGTTGTGGAAAGGGCTGGGTGGTGGTGGTGGTGGTGGTGGTGGTGTGTGTGTGTGTTCCTCACAAGTCCAGCTGCAACCTTCCAACCCTGCCAGTGCTGGGGCTGAGGAAGAGATTGCTTTGAAGTATGGTTGGAGTGATGCCTTTCATGGGAAATACCCCAATGCAAATGCTGCTTGGGTTGCAGATTGGTTTTTCATGCTGTGTTTGTTTTGTTTGCTATATGTATTCTTCCCTGTTCATTGCTGGCATGGGCCTCACATATTGAAACTTTCCTGTGGGGTTCCCCAGCCCAGGTGTCTGGGAACATGGAAGACCCCAGGCCACAGCACTATGTGGAGATCAGCAAAGCTGGAGACACATGGTTGTTCAGCAAAGATGGAAACTTTGGCAGCATTTGTGGTTGGAACAGGGGTGGGTGACTGGGCTGCCTGTTCAGTCTTTGAAACCACATGTGTTTGGTCAGAATGGTTTAGGCTTGGGAAGGTTGGGAATGGGGGTTGGGTCTGGAAACCACAACATATATTTAAACTTTCTGTGCTTTAAGGCAGTATTGGGTTTGATGGTGCTTTGTTGGTCCATGGGCCCACCATCCTGGTGGCTTCTGAAAAATGGGCATCTCATTTCAAGCCCAGCAGCTTGGAGCCAAGGTGGCAAGCCCAAGTACTTGTTCCCAAAAGGCCTGCCAGCTTTGAAGACATATGAGAATGGAAGGCAGGGCAAGTGTATCAATTATATGTTGGCTGCAGGCAGCCACCCAAAAAATAGAGACATTCTTGAGAAAAAAAAGGCAAAGTCTAGGGTTGCCAAGGCATGTCAGCTGATAGCTAGGAAACCATTGTCCAACACCCCACCCCCAAGAATAGGATTGCAACTTCAATGGCCTGTGCATTCCAGCCTTTAAGTTTGCCAGCTGGAGGCATGTGATCAAAGGCCCACCTCCTTTGCACAAAGTATGGGATTGCAAACTGCTCTTCACAGAGGATGCGACTTATGGGCAATGGGTGCAGCACTTGGCAACTTGCCTGAATGCAACAGCCACTGCCTTTGAGTGATAGCCCTGTGGGCATTGTGTCACCACTTTCTTGCCCTTTCATGCCCCTTTCCTTATGACATCCTGTTTTGTATCACCACTTTCTTGCCATATCATGCCCCTCTCCTTATGACATACTGGTTTGTATCACCACTTTCTTGCCATATCATGCCCCTTTCCTTATGACATCCTATTTTGTATCACCACTTTCTTGCCATATCATGTCCCTCTCCTTATGACATCCTCTTTTGTACCACCACTTTCTTGCCATATCCTGCCCTTCTCCTTATGCCATCCTGTGTGCAAGGTGGAGTGTGCAAAGCAGGTCCCTACTGAGTCTTGGGCCCAAATGATCCTACACCTGAAGAATGTCCCAGAGGAGTTTGAGCCACAGAAGAAGGTCCAAGCTACTTTGTCTGGGTTTATGAAGCCACTCACAGAAGCCTTGCAAGTTGGTGGAGGCAAGCCTTTTTGGTTGGTTGGTGGGTCTTGTTGGTGATGTGGGCAGCCCCAAGATGAGAAGTGGTATGCTTATGAAAAAACAATGGTTAACCCCAAGGTGCCACCATAACTGAACATAACTTCAAAGCCAACACTTAAGCCTCCTGAGATGTCACATGTATGTGAGTATGTGTTGCCAACTGCATTGTGTTCTGTGTATGGCATGTACTGCCATGCCTGCAGGTGGTGATGAAAAGAGCAACAAGAATGAGACAGAGGATGAGATGAGAGCAAGGATCAAGCAGGAACTGATAGAGAAAAGGAGGCAACAGGAAGATGAGAAGCAGCTTGAGGAACAGGCAGAACAAAAGAGGTTGCAGAAGGAAGCTGCAAAGAGGAAGGAGCTTGAGGAGAGGATCAGGCATGAAGAGGCTTGCAAGATCCTGAAGGAGGAAGAAGAAAGGCAGCAGCTGCAGGCAAAGATCAGACTGGAAGAGAGAAAGAAATTGGAAGAGCAGATCAGACAGGAAGAACAAGAGAAGCTGCAGAATAACTTGAAGGAAGCTGAGGATAAGATGCATGAGGCAGAAAGGAAGCAGCTTGAGGAGAGGATCAGACAGGAAGCAAAAGCGAGATTGCAGAAGGAAGCTGAAGAGAGGCTGTNCTGAGGATAAGATGCATGAGGCAGAAAGGAAGCAGCTTGAGGAGAGGATCAGACAGGAAGCAAAAGCGAGATTGCAGAAGGAAGCTGAAGAGAGGCTGTTGAAGGAAGCTGAGAGTAAGAGAAAGGAACAAGAAAGGATGAAGCTTGAGGAGAAGCTGAGGAAGGAAGCACAGGAGAGGCTGCAGAAAGAAGCTGAGGATGAGAGGAATGGAGAAGGAAGGAAGCTTCTTGAGGAGAAGATCAGGCAGGAGGAGCAAGAGAGGCTGCAGAAGGAAGCTGAGGAGCAAAGGAATGCAGAAGAAAGGAAGGAGCTTGAAGAGAAGATCAGGAAGGAGGAGCAAGAGAGGCTGCAGAAGGAAGCTGAGGAGAGGAAGCAGCTGGAGGAGAAGATCAGGCAGGAGGAGCAAGAGAGGCTGAAGAAGGAAGCTGAGGAGAAGCAGCTTGAGGAGAAGA
Source organism: Symbiodinium sp. clade C Y103 (assembly GCA_003297045.1). Taxonomy (NCBI): domain Eukaryota; class Dinophyceae; order Suessiales; family Symbiodiniaceae; genus Cladocopium; species Cladocopium sp. clade C. The sequence continues at coordinate 578,495 of BGPT01000014.1, forward strand.
TCAGGCAGGAGGAGCAAGAGAGGCTGCAGAAGGAAGCTGAGGAGAAGAGGAAGCAGCTTGAGGAGAAGATCAGGCAGGAGGAGCAAGAGAGGCTGCAGAAGGAAGGTGAGGAGGAGAGGAAAGAAGGCCAGGCAGGATGAGCAAGACAGGCTGCAGAAGGAAGTTGAGGAGGAGAGGAAGCAGCTTGAGGAGAAGATCAGGCAGGAGGAGCAAGAGAGGCTGCAGAAGGAAGCTGAGGAGAAGAGCAAGGAAGAAGAGGAGAAACAAAAACTGGCTGTAGCTCTGGTGAAGCAGCAGGACAAGCAGAGGTCAGAGAAGGAGGCTGAAGCAGAGAGAGAGTTGTTGAAGCTGCATGACAAACAGGAGAAGAAGAAAGGAAAGGATGGCAGAGGTTCCCAAACACCACAACCACTGGCACAGCACCACCCCCTTTAGATGGTAGGTATCCCCAAATCAAAGTAAGTATACAATAGCTATTGTGTGTGGAAGGCATTAAAAGCATCCAAGAAACCTATGGACATTATAACAAAACAGTGTTTATTCCAGTGTCAACCACCCATTGGTATCCTAAAACCTCTAGCTTCTATGGCCTAGGCAGAAAGAAATGAAGTGAGGCAAAGCATGGCAACTACCCTTGGGCCACCAGTGCCTTGGCTCATTTGCATTTAAGTCTGCTGCTAGTGGTGGTGATGGTGAAAAGGGGTTCAGTGTGAAAGGGGGCTGGGCTTCAACTAAGGGGTATTATGGTGTAATCCCAGCTTTTGAGATGTTTGTGTTTAAAGCCACTGGTTGCTATCAATGCTTGCCTGGCCTAGGAAGAATGATGGAGACTCCTTGTGCTGCTGCAATTCAGCTCCTTGGCATGGATCTGAAAAGGTGTGGGTGCGTGGTTTTGAAGAGGCTTGGGGGGTGAATGGTTGATTGGGAAGCCACCTGGTTTTTTGGTAGGGATTGTGCTCAAGTGGGGTTAGCCAGTGGACCTGTGAAGGGGGCTTGGCATTTGTAGCCATGGCAATGGAGACACAGCTGGATTCAATTGAGAGTGTGCCTGAAAGTGGCTGTGCCAGTGAGAGCCCAGTGATGGAGCAGCCTGAGTGGCTAGTGGTAGACAGTGGTAGGCAAGCTGGTGCAAATTCAAGTGCATGCCAAGACCCACCACCAAAGAAAGTCAAATTGGATATTAGCAAGGATTGCTCCAGGGATGGAATTAGATGGATTCCAACCCCCACTGGCCTTGTGCCTTTTGTGAAGAATGCAGAGACCCAAATTGTACATTCTAGAAGGTTCCAGATGAAAGTGGTTTTTTATGGTGCTGTTACCCTTGTACAGTGCCTTTCAGGGTGTGAGAGTGGGCCTGAGTGTGGTGGTGAAGGTGCTGGGTGCACCTGTTTGTGCCACCTACTTAGGGCCTATTATGCTGAGAGGCAAGCATTGTAGGAATGCTGTAGGAAGGTGTAGCAGGAGTGAGTTCAGCAATGAGCACAGCAAGGGAAAATAGGGTACATGAAGACATTAACCAAGAAACCAAGGGCTGTCCAAAGTGCTGCCAAAGCATGAAATGTGATTCATTGGGTGTGTACTGAGGTTTGGGAAAAGTGGCATTTGTGTGGCACCGATATGCAGGCAGCTGGGATGCAAGATGCTTGGGGTTTGGTTGGTTTTGTTGGGGTATGGCTAAGGTTTGTTAATAAATNTTTGTGTGGCACCGATATGCAGGCAGCTGGGATGCAAGATGCTTGGGGTTTGGTTGGTTTTGTTGGGGTATGGCTAAGGTTTGTTAATAAATAAAAAAACCTAAGTATTGGAAAACAACAATGCTGGTAAAAAAAGGCCAGCATTCCCCCTACATCATAGCAAATTCAAGGGTTGAACTGTTGCTTCCAACAGGCTATCCACAAAGGCATTTTTTTGGAATTTTTTGGAATTTTTTGGAATGTTTTGGAATTTTTCGGAATGTTTTGGAATTTTTTGGTAGTTTTTGGAATTTTTTGGAATTATGTGGAATGTTTGGTGGTGTTTTTGTATCTAAAACCATCTAGGGAGGGTGAGAGTGGGAATGATTTGTGTGGAAGTTTTGGGAATGTTTTGGAATGTTTTGGAATGATTGGGAATTCTTGGAGGTGGTGTTGTAACTNCTAGGGAGGGTGAGAGTGGGAATGATTTGTGTGGAAGTTTTGGGAATGTTTTGGAATGTTTTGGAATGATTGGGAATTCTTGGAGGTGGTGTTGTAACTAAAACAATTTAGGGATGGTGAGACTGGCAATGTGTTTGGTGGAAATGGTTGGAATGATTTGGGGTGGTTTGGAATGTTTAAATAGGTGGTATTGGAATCAGATTTGTGTTGGCCACAAGTTTGGGGTGCAGCTGGGGGCACCACCAAAATAGCAATATTAGGCCATTTGAATATTGAAGCCTCATTTTCAAGAACCACCCAAATATGGATGTAGCACCAGCAACTTGGCACATAACCCTGTTAACTATGGCCATATACCAACCTAATAATGTCTCAAAATGAGGCGCCCTTTTTTCCTTTAAAGTAGCCATTTTGGGGTCAAAAAAGGTCGCCTCATTTTGGTGCCCTTTTTTTCCTTTAAAGTAGCCTTTTTGGGGTCAAAAAAGGGCACCTCATTTTGAGACATCCCCATATTGCAACCCCAAGAATGCTACCACTTTTGAGCCTGAGCCTTCCAGACTGGCCACTCCAGGTATGTGGCTTCAATTATGGCTTGGTCAGCTCTTGAGCCTTTTGGTATGGCTTGCCACTTGTGCATGCATTGGAAAGTATGTGGGAGCTAAATGTGATGTGGTGCCTTATCTATTGTCTGAAATTTACACCTAGCCATCACTGTGGTTCCCCATGTGCCCAAGGTTGGTTTGGATGGCCAGCAGCAACAACCACTCAGTGGAAAAACTTGTTNTTGTCTGAAATTTACACCTAGCCATCACTGTGGTTCCCCATGTGCCCAAGGTTGGTTTGGATGGCCAGCAGCAACAACCACTCAGTGGAAAAACTTGTTGGGGTGAGAAAAAAAGTTGCCAGCCCTTTGATTCTTCACTGATGACAACTGTGCCAGGCACNTGGCCAGCAGCAACAACCACTCAGTGGAAAAACTTGTTGGGGTGAGAAAAAAAGTTGCCAGCCCTTTGATTCTTCACTGATGACAACTGTGCCAGGCACAGGCTCAGCACAGGGGGCAGGGCACGGCCCAGCCCCTCATCATGGCAATTGCTGTGACTGTCACTCTGAACATTGTAACCTGCCTCCCCTTAAGCCAATGGGTAGACCCACCAAAAGTAATAACCAGTGATATCCATAAGGTGCTATTANCTGTGACTGTCACTCTGAACATTGTAACCTGCCTCCCCTTAAGCCAATGGGTAGACCCACCAAAAGTAATAACCAGTGATATCCATAAGGTGCTATTATGATACAGGGGGCAGGGCACGGCCCAGCCCCTCATCATGGCAATTGCTGTGACTGTCACTGTCCATATTTTTTGGAATTATGTTCATGAACCAAAGGATTGCACTTGAGATGGGCATAGTTGTGTGTGGCTCTTTTGTTTGGAACTTGGTTCAAAAGGATGTGCTAGCTGTAAAGGCCCCCCTGCAGAGGACCCATCAGCCAGCCATGTCAGCTATTACAGCAGCCTTTCCCAAGATGGACATTATGGACCCCATCATTCCCACCTTTCTTTCATACTCAGACAACAGTTTGAGAAGCAGTATGAGAATAGGATGACAGACGAGGTGCTTGAACAAATGCACCTCCAGTTGCTGGCTATCATGCATGGCCTGTGGGATGACTATGCTGTTGGACATCCCATTGATGATATCAGGGAGGTGGCTGAGGATTCACTCTACTACACCATTCGAGCCACCAGAAAGGGTGCATGGTACTATGATTCAATCCCTGGATACAGTAGCTAAGCTGCATTGTCTAGCTGAGCTGCATTGTTTCTAGGGTTCAGGGGTGTGCTTGTGGCTTTTGTGTGGAGGGTGTACTTTCCATGTTTGGTTTTGCTGGGTGCCTCTTGCAGTGCCTTGGTTTTGCTGGGTGCCTCTTGCAGTGCCCAGGCCTGGCTTTGGCAGAGTAGTGCCCAGACCTCCCTTTGGCAGCTTGGCTTCATAACTGGATCAGTTGTTGCAGGCACAAACCTAGGGTCTTAAAGTGTGTGTGGGATTGGGATTAGATGGGTTTACCAAGTGTCCACTGAAAACTAGAATTGTAGCAGGGGGCTTGGAACCCACCAAGATAAGGGATATGGCTTTGGGTAGTTGGCAGAAATGGTTGGGGACAGTCTGAGCTGATCTTGGCTAAGGGATATGGTGCTCAATGGTGCAGACAGCACACCCATAGCAGAAGCAGGGCCTTGGAGCAAAAAGTCAGCACATTGCAGTGAGGTGTGGGTCTGGTGAAAAACTGTGGTAGGAGGGGTCATGAACAGAAGGAAACAGCAGAATGTGAAAGCTGCCAGTGCTTGAGTGTGCAGGGTTTTGTTTGCTCAAAGCAAGCACCACCTGGTCAGTCAGTATAGATGGGGAAAAAGCAGCCATGCAAGACAGCATGTTGAACTGCAAACAGAATGTCAAGCAATGCTTTGCACAGTCAATGCTGTGGAGGATCTTGTTTGGGTTGGGCTTGGGTTAGTGGGCATCTAAGGTTAAAAGGCCATCAGCAGATGCTGCCCAGCTGGAGGCCAGGCAGCAGCTTGGGCACAAGGTGGTGCCACATACTTAACTAAGTGCATTTGTAAAGCTACAATGACCTAGGTTTTTGGTAGATATATCTACACTTTGATTGGTTACAGACCTGCTTTTAAATTGCATTGGCACCACATTGCAATTTATGTTTTCTGATGCACATGGGCTGTTTTATTTTCCATGTGGGGGACAAACCCACACATCCCAGGAGGAGCTTTCCCAAATGTGGCCTTTCCAGGACCCACCAGTTGAAACTTGGTTTGAGGTGGGGAGGTTGACTCCCCACACAAAGGTGTCACTTTTGCATGTGACCAAGCACATGTCTGGCTGGAGGGCCTACACACCTGCACATGTCGCACTGACCAAATACCTCTCTTTCACCTACAACTGCAAGGCCAGGCAGGCAGGCAGGCCAATGATGACTGCTGCCCTTAGAATGCACTATGGGCTTGACTGATGGAGTTGGATGTCAATACCCAAAGGTTGCTTGGTTTGTGTGAGTGGGTAGGGGGTCTGTTGTTGGTTTGTTTTGTGAGGTTGTCATGGCTGTACACATTTTGGAGAGAAGTGAAATTTAATTGAGGCTTGTGAAAAATGATGCCCAATTGGTACCAGAACCAATGATGCTTCTTGGCTTTTTAGGTACAAAGACTTCTGTTGGTTCCACTGCTGCTTCACCAGCCAATTGCTACTGGGCACATTCCTGAGGAATGTGGTATGGCTGATCATCTGATGGGCACCTGAGATGATTGCATCTTGGAGTGGTGTGGTGGTTGAAAAAAGGCAGCTTTGAGCTGCTTTGGCAGGAGTGGCAGCACTGTCAGTTGAAAGTGTGAAGGCTTCAGTGCCCACCAGTGTTGCAGTTGAATTTGCAAATTGGGACAGAGCTTTTCTTCTTGATTTCCTGAGTCTTTGAATCCAGTGGCTGTTTCAGACTGACAGCACATGAATGAAACTGCCAGTGAACAGATAATTTTGCCAAACAAGTTTGATATGTACAAATAGAAATAGGGGAAGATAACCAGCAGCAGACACCATTAGCACCACTAACAGTCCAGAGCTTGTGCTCCCATAAATGTGGGATGTGCCAGTTCCCACCCCCTTGCTAAGCAATGGATGGTGGGCCAGAGGAAAATGATGGTGAATGTGAGGGTGAGGAAAAGCCTTTTTTACTCAGACTCTTTGATGAAAATGTTTTGACTGGGAAGATCAACAGTGAAGGCTGTGCAGAATGGGATTGGGCCAGAGTGCCAGTAGCACTGGGGTTGAAAACACAAAAAGACGGTCTTCTCCTGAGCAGAAACAAAGAGCTGTGGGAGGATGAATTTAGGACTGCTCAGATATCCTTCACTGAATTCCATTACAGAGGCAATCAGGGGAGAGGTTCTGCATCCTCCAGTGGTATGCATTCAATGGAATCCAGAGGTTTCCTGCTTATGCTTTGCCTTTTGTCAATGAGAAGGAGATTGAGCCATGATGCCAAAGTGGGTGCTGTGAAGATGCTGAGGGTTTTGGCTGACCAATGCATAGCCCTAGATGAACCACAGATGAGCTGCAATTGCACAATCTTTGGCACAGACTTTGCATACCATGCACAGTGTTCAGCTTCCACTCTGGTGCAACTATTCTGTGGAACAAGATGACTCAAACTCCTTGGTGTGGGTTTAAGATTTCCTCCAGCCTGGACAATGCAACCCTTCCTGACCTGCTTCTCTATTTGATGTTTGCTAAGGCACACCAGAAAACAAGTTGCCAGAGTGTGTGGAGGGATGTGGGCTTCAACATGTGGCCAGTTGTGCTCTTCATGGTGGGTGAACAGCTTGAGGCATTGGCAGTGAAATTGTCTGCAAAAGAGCTTGAGCCAGTGCCTCTTCTGAAGGGAAAGAGTGGTAGGACCAGAAAAATCCCTACTGTCAACAAGCTGCTATTGCTGAGGCGAGTCAGGTTCAACAAGGCCCACAGAAAATTAGTCATGAGCTCCCACACTGACTTGGTTCCCAGTGCAAGTGGCATGGTCAGCAATGAGCCACTCCTTGAATGCTCCCAGTATCTGCAGATGTTGACAGAGACATTTGGCAAGTGCCACCATTTACAGGTGTCATGGGACCCCAGCAATTATGGTGGACAGGAAGTTCTGGTGGCTACTGTGTGGTCAAATGAGTGCCAAATGGCTGCATACCTTCCTATCCAGTGCATGCTTCCTGTAGAAACCAGTGAAGTATCAGAGGACATCCAGCTCTTGGCTGTCAAGAGAGAGGTGTGCAGGGTGGAAGGCTTCAATGAATTGAGGGCCCTGGCCCACTCACTGTCCCACATCAACAAGGGCTTGGACCTCTTCTTCCTGCCTGACAACTTGCTGTGGAAGCCACTCAAGGGCCACCAGGCTAGAGTTTTCATCAATGGGAGATTTTATATTTGGGACAAGGATAGCAACAGTTTGAGAATGCAAGTCCCTGAAGGGGCAGGACTCAGGCAATCTGGATTGTACAAGACCTTTTTATCAATGGCAATGCTATTCAACATAAATTATGGGCCTCAAGGTTCCAAAGCTTGGATGAACAAGAAGAGGGCAGCTTTGTCTGAGTTTTGCAAGCACAATGATCAAAACTCAGCCACCTTTCTGGCTTTTTTGCCTATGTTCTGCAGTGAGCGATGTGAAATAGAGAATGGGACTGAAGACCAAAGGATCAGAATCTTCAAGTGCTTGTTGATGGAGATGAGGTCATGTCAGATTGCTGGCCCACTAACCAAATTGATGAGATGGTGGAGCTGGTGGGAGTCCCATGAGTTTTATTCTGGAGAGATATGGATGACAAAATTGGTCATGACACACAGCCTTGGCACTGAAGGTCCTGAGACTGATGCACCTTTCACTCTTCCTGATGCTGAGGGGCTGACACCCCAACAGGAGCTGAGAGCCCTCAAGATCAAACATGGTGGCTGGTCACTGGCCCCTAGCTTGGTTACTGAGGAGACTATGTGGCAAAAGACCTTGATCTTTGAGATCCCCAGGCCTTTGTGGGGAATGTATGCAGGAATCTCCAAAGATGTTCAGAAGCCAAAGGATGTCCTGAAGTTCATCATTCACATGTCAAGGGGTGGCTGGTTGGAAGAGCTATCATCAGTGATGGTCCATGGGTTTCTGGACACAGAGACATTGAAGAAGGTGTATTTTGCAGACCAGTCAACCACAACTGAGCATTTGAACCAGCACTTCAAGTTTGTCATGACCTTATTGAACAAGAGAGCTATGAGCCTTGCAGCTTTTTACAAAACCCCACCTTACAGATATGCTGGGCTGGCATCACCAGAGTTTGAAGCAGAGGTCAGGGATTTGATGAATGGTGAATGGAATAAGATCCTGGAAGCAGAGGAGTTGGCTGCTCATGGCAAACATGTGCCACCCCTTGATGGTGCACCTGTCTTGGGCACTGCTTTTGCTAGGCTTTTCTACTTGGCAAATGAGGTGGATGCATTTGAGAACTTGGTGGGTGACCAGGCCAATGCAGTTTGGTTGGCCAGGACTGCATGTGAACACCTTGGTGATACTGTAGTGATAGAGAACACACATCAGAAAACAAAAGATTTGATGAGATCAGCAAGGCACCAAGTGACCAGCAGGCTAGGGAAATTCCATTCTGTGATCACATCCAATGTGCTGAAAGGGAGGGGTGTCAATTTTCTACAAGTGGATGATGCCAAAAAAGCTGCTGCAAATGTCCCTAAGGGTAGGGCCTTGAAAGTGGTGAAGACAACTTATCCCAACAACTTCAACATGCAGAAAAAATTCCAAGAAGTCATGAAGTACAAAGCATCCAGGCCAGGATTCACATGGGCTTCTTCATCCCATGAAACTTTGTTCAACCAGGCAGCTTGCTTGGAGCTCTTGGTCTCTGATGGATGCTTGGATTTAATCAGGACTGGTGGCATTGGAGCAGCTTCAATTACCTGCCTTGTTGGCAGCCCTGGCAGTGTTCTTGCCAACAGTGTCTATGGCACTGTTTTCCTGGTCATTGCAGTGGGCACTCTCAGCTTTTTGGCTTGGGAAGCTTTGGCTGGGGAAACCTTGTTTTTCTATTTCCTCAATGGGAAGCCCACTACTTGGGGAATCTTTAGGGCATATAGTTTGTTGGTCTATTGGGCGCATTTTTTATTTTCCCAATGGGAAGCCCACTACTTGGGAATCTTTAGGGCATATATGTTGTTGGTCTATTGGGGGCCTTAAGCAAATCCAAGGAAATGGAGGTTGTGAGCAGGGAGCAAGATGAGTTTGCATGCTTTCAGCCATCCAGGGGGTTCAGTTGTGCATCTTGGCATTCTGTGGCAGACCTTGGTGACTGGCTTGCCATCCCCATAGAGCCCAAGCTGCAGAACAGGTTTGGGCCATTTGTCTTTCAGCAATGCAGTGCTCCTTTGGCATTGGCAGAGGCTAGGGTGGCAGAAGGTTTGAGTCTGACAGTTGCGCAGTGTAAAATAGTCTTGAAGCATTACAATTCTGAGCCAGCTTCCAAGAAGAAGGCAGATTTGTACAAGCAAATCATTGAGCTGTTCTTGAGTGATGCAGAAGAGCAAAGGGCTGCTTTGGAGAGATCAGATTTGAAAACACCAACAAAGGAAACAGGGTCTGATGCAGACCTCTCAGAATTGGAAGACCTTCTTGACCATCTAGAGGATACTGGAAACATGGCTGACCCTGACATCAAAACAGAAAGGCAGAAACTTAAAAAGGCAAGGGAAAAACTCAAGGGCAAAAAGTTGCTACTGAATGCTCAGGATGCAGCTTTGAAACCAAGGAGAGGCAGAGGCAAAGGAAGAGGAAAAGGGAGAGGCAAAGCAAGAGGCAGAGCAACTGGTTTTTTTGGCAGAGGCAGAGGCAGAGGCAGAGGCAAACCACTTCAAAAACCAGCAGCAGTTGAGCAGAAAAAAGAGCTTCTGGATGGTGTGACTCCAGAAGCACCAGAGCAATTTGCAGAAGCTGTGGAGTTTGGCCCAGGTCCATCTTTGGGGCTTGACCAAGGTGTAGCACCAGCAGCATCTTTGGAGCTTGGCCAAGGTGCAGCACCTGCATCAAGTTCTGGGCTTGAACAGGGTGCAGCACCACCTTTGGAAGTTGGAGAAGGTGCCATGGTGCCAGGTGAGTCTCAGGATGACAAAAAGCGCAAGAAGGGCACTTCTGCCCCAAAAGTGTTTGAATCTCCCCACCACCTTTTGAACCAGTTGGCTCCTCCAGGTGCCAAGATGTGGCTTAGCACTGTGGATAGGAGATGGTGTGTGAGGTTTGATAAGACTTCAGAGTGTGAGGATTGGTTGGTTCCCCCCTACAACCAGAAGGCATACACCAAGAAATTCTGTGAAGGAACTTGGNTGGTGTGTGAGGTTTGATAAGACTTCAGAGTGTGAGGATTGGTTGGTTCCCCCCTACAACCAGAAGGCATACACCAAGAAATTCTGTGAAGGAACTTGGAAAGACCTGTTGAAACATGTTCATACCTATGCCTGGAAGAAATGGCAATTTGTTTCTAAGGAACCTGGTTTTGAATTGGGGGACAGGGTTTCACAGGCTCCTGGTGAGATTGATGCCCAGACATGCAAAGCATTGGGCGACTGGGTACAGAGCTTGCCAGGGCCAGCAAAAAAANTTGGGGGACAGGGTTTCACAGGCTCCTGGTGAGATTGATGCCCAGACATGCAAAGCATTGGGCGACTGGGTACAGAGCTTGCCAGGGCCAGCAAAAAAAATGAAGTTGAAGAAGTAGGAAAGAAAAGAGCATTGCTTTGCCCTGCATGCACTGGATGTGTGGAGGATTTTTTTTGAATGTTTTGGAAGTTTTTTGAATGTTTTGGAAGTTTTTGGAATGTTTGGGAATTTTTGTGAATGATTTGAGGTATGTTTTGGAATTTTTCCNTTTTTTTGAATGTTTTGGAAGTTTTTTGAATGTTTTGGAAGTTTTTGGAATGTTTGGGAATTTTTGTGAATGATTTGAGGTATGTTTTGGAATTTTTCCTAATGTTTCAGAATGACAGGGTGTCAGGGCAACTTCATTGAATAGTAGCCCTCTTGAATAGTTACCCTGGGGTCATAAATGANTGTTTTGGAATTTTTCCTAATGTTTCAGAATGACAGGGTGTCAGGGCAACTTCATTGAATAGTAGCCCTCTTGAATAGTTACCCTGGGGTCATAAATGAAATGGCCAATAAGTGGAACCCCAATATGGGATGGCATGGCATGGGGAAAATTGCCCGGTTTCCTCGGCAGTAGATGGTGGGGTTTCCACGTCTCCAATAATTCACTGGATGTTAAATCAATGTGAAATTGCACTCAACATATTAAAGAAAGGTAAAAAACACACATTTTTTGGCTAGCTGATTTGAATCCAAATCGACTAGGGGATTCTTAATCATTTGTATTTGGATGTATTTGGACACTGGCTGGATTTTGATTCATAAGAGATCCTATGCTTGAAGGGGTCTCTCCATCTCTGATAGGATTCACAGCTATTTTTCACAGCTGGGTCATGGTGGGTCTCCCGGATTAATCCATCATGTAATGCGACGCGACATGTCCCAACTGTTGACGCTTCACATCATTGCAGCCACTCAGCGATGGGTATGGGTCGCAACTGGGTACCACCTGAAAATTCAATGACTAGAATCAGAACTGATTGAAACCTGTTGGTTTTTCGACAGTTGTAGAGTTTCTTGGTCTTGCATATCTCCAGGCCACCATCTGCCACCTTTCCTAGCCTTGTTCCTCAGGCAGCAGGTGAAACCACCTGTGGTGGAGCTGCCAAACAAGTCGGTGACAACCAGTAGCCTTTGGTGACCCTGACCAGTTTCTTTTCACCGTGGGGAACTCGTTGCTGGTCCGGGAAGGGGTAACCAACAAGACTTGCTTGGAATATCGTCGATGTATCTCCCATCAAAACAGGGGATGAGTCAGAACCTCTGACATACTGCAAACATGAATAGGGATAGGTATAGTGTGGTATGGTCATCAAACATGGCTTGCCCATTTCTGTATGCCAATTGAATGGATTCACAACCATCAGCTGTTTTGGTGTGAAAGCCAGCGCCAGGCAGGAAGCCGAGGAAACGATGCCGGATGCGAGCGCCAAGGGAATGCCGGCCAGCATCCGCTACTTGTTGGACGGAGAGCCACTTGGGTTTCGCTGTTGGAAGGAGGAAAACCGTACACTTCTTGACACGGAAACCGATGGAAACCGCGAAACGAAGTCCCAAAGTGCCGATGGTGCAGTCAAGATGTGTCAAGGAACGAAGGGAGGGTGACTTCTAAACTGCGTGCTGCTTTTGTTCATGTCTTTAAAGTTTATATCCTTCAAACTGGGATGATGAAAACGGTTGACTTTCATATTTTTGGGCCGGCTCACTCTGGCCCAAGGTCCGTGCAGCGAAATCCCTATTTGAAGGAGGCGAGTGCTTAGAACCACGAGGACATAAATTGATGGATGAGATCATAGATGTCATGCAGCTGACACTCGGACGAGTACTGGACCGCAGAGGATTCAATCTATTTCACGATGAATCTACACTCTATACCGTACCATTTGAATCTATACACCCACGGTAACGCTATGGATTCTCATGGGTGTTTGGGGGTACGTGCCCTCAGCCCCTACGAGACATCTCTCAGTTCTACTTACGAAAAGATCTTGGAAGTGACCCATCACTCATCAGATTGCTGTCACATGTTGTCACGTGCGTGTGATCTCAAAGACTGGTGACAATTTTGGAGAGGTTTCTCATATCATCTCATATTATCCAAATTTAGGTGCTACATGTATATATCTATATATCTAAGACTATCTAAGTCATTCTAAGTCTAAATCCCCCAAAGTTCAGCCACAAAGCCCCAAATTTTAACATCACCCCGTCCAACATCGGAAAATTGTTCATGATCCTTGGGAACTCGAGTGTAAATTCCCCCATTTTCAGACACACGCAAATCATTTGTGGGGATGCAACGCGATTCAACCATAGTTTGACAACTTGGAGTTCCGGAATATAAACAACAAATAGCAAACATACTGCTATATACTGGGTATACTATGCCCATTTTTGAACTCATCCCAAACTCACCCTGTTTCGCTGCAGTTTTCGGGTGCGCCTTGGCTGCCGCGGCTTCTGGCTGCGTGCGGGGTCCAAAAATCATCCGGAACATCTTTGGGGAAACCCAAACATGAGCCAAGGCAAAAGTTCGCAAAAGATCTCAATCCAAGCAATATGTGAGCATCGGTCCAATTAAATGTGGGCAACCCAATGCGATAAACACATTATAATTAGACACATTAAACATTTGGGAATGATTTACCCATTTATTATTGGGTTACCACATTATAATATATTATAACGGGTTTCAAAGATGACAGGGCTGTTCTGTGCTCTTAAACGACTGCCAGTTCCACTAAGGCCTGCATGTAGTCGCCTCTTCAACGTGCAGGGGAAACGTTTGCGAAAAGAACTGACCGAGGCTCCTCGACGAGCGAAATGGCGAAACTGTTATGGATGGTGATGGCATGCTATGGCTCAAAATTATTGGAGCTTGACCAAGTTGATGAGTTCAATGGTTCCACTGGGATTAGAATTTGAGATGCAGTCCCCATCTCGTAGGTTCGATCGCAAGGGAAATATGCAGAATAATTGAATAATAATGCCCCGTTCAAGTTCTAGCGGCGGATATGCAACACGAGCTACTTTACCTTTCAAATTCTTGGAGCACATTTTCTATACTTCTGTGGAGTCTAATTGTTCGTAGGAGCAATGATGATGGTGAGCAGAGGACACAAAACAGTCGGATATCAAACGGACTGAGGAAGTACGTAGAAATACCATGCAATGTAATACATTGTAATACCTCTAACTTGCCTTCAAGTAGGCTTGTGCACTGTCAGAGGGGCGGAGCACTCATCACCCCTTTTGCCAGTTTCATGTAGCATTTTTGAGCAGTGTCCCACAACCAGGATTCCTAAGGTCCGACCATTCGGTTTCGAGATGTTTCGATAAGGTTAATATAGGTTAGTCGTTGGTTAATCGGTTAATCCAATTTTGTCCAATTCCATGATTCATGAATGATGACGGTAGTCTTATGATGTCTTATGATTACTGGGGACTTCGGTCTCACCGGTATCCACCCTTAGTTCTGATGGAGTTCAGGCTTTTGGACTGTTGCACGCTTGCAAGAGAGCCCTGAAGAAGCTTCAGGCGCCAGCGTTTTTTGGAAAGAAATGTGGGGCTTGGGGCACAGCAGCAGTCACTAGCATGATGATTCCATGTGGTTCCCTAACTAAGATAGAGTTGATTTTCTCAGCAGCACTTGCCACACGAAGATGAGATACACAGACTACACACCTTTCTTTACATGGGTTTGTCTGAAAATTGGGTACCCTTATTCCATCCCATCATGATTTATCATCATTTTGCCTATCATGTACGTGACTCCCATTTCGGGGGACTTTCACCAGGGTACCAAAGCGTTGACCCTTTCAACGTTTTTGCTTCGTTTCTTCTCCAGGAAAGCCTTGAATCTACACACGATGGAGGACCCAGAAGAATGGCACGATGGCAAATCTGTGGTGGACGTGGGATTTAAATCAGATTGAGGAAACACTATGGGTGCCTTAAATTTTGGAACAGATACCCTCTGGTAAACTAACATAGCTATTGAAAATTGCCATTTATAGTGGATTTTCCCATAAAAAAATGGTGATTTTCCATAGTTATGTTAGTTTACCAGAGGGTAAGATGAAGACTTGTTGACCTACCAACTCTTGTTGCTCGGATCCTTTGGATCCTCATGTTTCCGGATTTTTTTTATCTGTGATATTGTGTCAGACCTTCAGGTGGTGTTTACCCCTTGGTAAACTGACCTTACTATGGAACATCACCATGTTTAATGGGAACATCCACTATTTCTATGGCCATTTTCAATAGCTATGTTAGTTTACCAGAGGGTATCCCCTTTTCATGGGTGATCAGTGAAACTGTGTTCAACCCATTCCTTTCGAAAATCCACAGAAAGGCGTGGAGGAAGAAAATTTCCAGCGGGATGGTCGGTTGGTGGTTTGACATCTTTTCAATGCTCCATCCAGCTGTTAATCTCTTGGGGGGTTGGCTCAATCACCAATCCCCACAGATGTCTTTCATATTCTTTCATTGTCTTTCTGAAAAACCAAACTGAATGATCCCCGGGAAGGGGTTTTCCCGTTATCCATTGGAACTATTGCCACAATTCGATTCCCGTTCTCCATTGAGGACACTGGACACTTTGGGGGGTAAAAGCCGAGGACGTGGCGTGACCATTGTGGACTTGTGCTGTGGCAAGGGCTTCAGCAGCTTAGTGCCATGGTTTGACGATGTGAAGATGATCCAACATGATCCAACAAAAGATGCGTGCGTCTGAAAAAGATGAAAATGTGGGATACCCCCAGAATGGTCATTTCAGTAGGAAGAATTGTGGTTGACCATCAATTTTTGGGTAGTCTTTGTTTTTAGACCAAGCCTGATAAAGACAGTTAGTCCCAACGGTTTAGATGTTGACTTGCGGCTTCAAGCTTCAGGATTGCCGGACCTTCTCCAAACTTTTTTGCACGCAAAAAGTAGACTATTCCTTGGTTGGTTGTTTGGTTGTTGTTGGGTACTGCTAGTTTGTGTAATCTTCTGTAATCTTGTAATTATATTTCTATATGATAGGGTAATTTGCTGTTTTTTTTGGATGTCCCACGCATTTCCCTTCTCCATTGCCCGCCTGGAATGCGGCTATGTCTGAAAACTGGGTACCGTAAATTTGCTTGTCTGTCATAGTTCACCATCGTTTGCCCCAAATTTAGATCCCCATCAATTGAGGATAAGTCTCCCATTTTCATACACATCCAGCAATCACATTGTATGTATATTATATATATATAATATATACATTATATATATATATCATATTGTTGAATATCTATTTCCCCATAGTATTCCCATGATATCCCATTCAGTGGTTGGAGTATACCACCACTTTCAGACATACCGAGATGCAATAGTTGGTTGTATACCCCAACTACAGTAGATGTGTATATGATATAATATATAGTATGTACATATATGAGTATATATGTATAAATATACATATTAAATATACATTAATATTTGTATATATATATATATGTATATGTGTGTATGCATAGGCATACATATATATATATACATTACATATATATGTACATTATATATATATACATTATATATATAGATGTGGTACCGGTACCCCCCCCAGACCTACCAATGTAGCAGCATTTTCGACTTTTAATCTTAGGTAATTTTTTGAGGTCAACCAATTTTTTGTTTGCAATTTGTTTGCAATTTGTTGCCATCCCACCCTTCTCATACTAGCTCCGATTCAAGAATCCAAGCCGGCTGGATTCAAGATTCAAACTTCAAGATCCAGAAAAGACCTTCTTGAATCCAAAGGGGCTGGATTCTCGAGTCAATGGTCACAAACACTTCTTGAATCCAAGGGGGCTTCAGCCTGGAATCTTGAATGTTGAGCCCACAGAGGCTGAATCATACATATACATATATATATAATATATATATATATTTCGTATGTACAAGCATATATGTGTATAGATAATAATATGTATATATATATATGTATATTTCCCCTGATTTATGCTCCATACCCGGTCCATACCCCCGATTTTTGTTGGTAATCCGCACAACCATCTCAGATAGATCAGGTCTTGGCATGCTCCATGCCGGCAGCCAACGTCCTGGCAGTGGACCGCAACGCCAAGATGGACGGGGCGGCGAATTTCGACGGGTTGCCAGGTTCGAAATGATCTGCAAATTCCATGGAGTGGTTCATGGGAAAATTTTAACCGGAAACCATGGATTTTCCCATCAAATATAGGGGTTTCCTGTAATTTTTCCCTTAAACCAATCCATTGACAAATGGTAGAGTTTCCATGAGTTTCCATAGCTATCTTGGTTTGTTCGAGGGCTTTTATTGGGGGGTGTCAAGACGGCTTGTCTGGGATTTAAGATGATATGAAATGGTGATTTGAAATGACGATTGGTTTGAAATCGAAACGAGTAAGAAGGTGAACACCACAAAAAGAGGATGTCTTTAAGGAGAGGACATATACAAAATGAATCTTCTGTTGTTGGGGGATTACAAAAATAACCCCAAATGCGGGATATCAACTAGTTGGAATCTGGATATGATCTGCATATGATGGTTGCTGAGTGATTATTGTATTCCCATTTGCATCCATGGATTGTCAAAATCTTCACGCACCAACCACTACAACTTGGCCTTTTGGGGAACTGCTTGGAACCCAAAGGGGCAAGAGATATGTGTCCAAATAGGTCTCTCATCAAGTGGGTCTGAATCAATGAATTTGCGATTCTTGGTGATGTTTAGCACTTGCAATTTGTGACATTTGGTTCCCGTATCGTACTTGGGGGTGCTGACATTTGATCAGCTTGTTTGGAATGGAAGGGGCGTGGCGACCTTTTTCCGCGCCGGCTGTGAGGACCTCTCACACTTCAATGTTTGCGACAACCTGCGGTTTCAGCATATGGACCTGGTCGAAACCCCAGAGGGCATGAATGGGTTCAAACGATTTGAATCTGGAGATCGGATAGAAAAAACATGGAAAACTAATTGCATCATGTCATTATACAGATCAAGCGTTTCTGGGGCAGTTCCTAGGAAGACCTGGTTCGCTATATACCCGTGGCACTGTCTCAGCAATGGAATTTGCCCCAAGAACAATGATTTTCTGTGCAGTGGATCATGAAATCGTGGATGACCCAGATAAGGTCCCTACATGTTTTGCTTGTACCACCAGATATGTCTCCAGTATTCTCCACCATAGAGTATGCCTGCCTCTTCAAACAGGAGAACCAGCGATTCACTGTATTGCCTGATCGCCACAAACATCAACACCACCTTTGCTTGTTTGTTCTAGCAATGAAGTCAAAGGCATTATATATTGAGGGTGGGGTTTCGGGAGTTCCCATAGTCCCCCTCCACCCATTGGAAAGGTATGGCACCTGCCCCAGCCAAGGAATCCCCCAAGCTGGCTACAGATCTTGTCTGGGAGCACAGGGGTGCTGCTGCGAGCAGCTGGCTGAAGGGTGGATCCTCCCTGAGGAATAGTCTTTTAGATCTTAACTTACAGTAACTCATATTGATGCAATCCGAAGGTCAGCCACAAACTGGTTGCTTTGCTGTTTTTTTAAATATCTTTTTTGGTCTATTGCAATCAAGCGAGGGCTCCATTTGCCGGTTCCTTAACCCCCCCCCCCTGACCTAACCCCCCCCCCCACCCCCTATAGACCACCCAATGACGAAATCTTGGAAACTGGCTTCCTGATGAAGGCTGGTCAAGTCCCCAAGTGGTTTTGCCGATTATGCTATGTTGATTCTCTGTAGTAGCAACATGCACTAAACATCACTGTTGTATGCAGTCTACGATCAAAACAAAGTGTTAGAAAAAAGATCTAGATAGTTTATGATTTTTATGAGCAAAGTCGGGTATCAATCAAAAATGCTTGAATTTCCAGCCCTGCTTCTGAAAGACTTGCCCCATTTGACTTGCCAGATTGGGGATAAGGGTGGCTCTACCATCCACCAGATCAGCTCCTTCCAAGGCTGCTACTTTGGATGGGTCTTCGTGCTAAGCTCAGCCCGATGTTTCTCCAAGGGATAGCTTTTAACGCACCGCGCTTTGGTCCTTGTCAGGGCAACCATTCTCTGGTGGTTTCAACTATGTACTATTTTCAAGATTTTTCAACCATATCTGAGATTTTCATAGATTTTCGCATACCATCGCAATTTACTAACATTTCGAGGGGTGGAAACCACCAACCACTTCAGATTGACAAAGGCCTGTTGAGGCGTTCGGTCAGGGCAGACATGCTCAGAAATCTGCATTCAGCCATGCATAACCATGTATCTCAACTTATGGACGGTCGACACAGTAAGAACAGGGACTGTTCGTTTTCTATATGGGTGTGTCTGAACATAGAGCACGCATGAGCACGCTGAAATTCCATTGTGTATTCCCATTTTCCATGCGATTTCCATAGTTGGTGGCACAGCGATTTCCAGAATTTCTGATATCGGGTATCCCCAAGAGTCTTCATTGATTTCTAGTGGAGTCGCAGCGTTTGAGGTTGGTTTTGCTGGTTGGAGTGCACCTTTGTGGTATGTTGTCCATCTATGCAACTCGACTCTTCAAGAAGGTGCAGCATGGTGCCGGTGGCGTTGAATGGTTCAGTTGAGACTCCAATGAGTGTCAACTTTCTGTCACTCAACTGGTGCAGTTTTGAAATATCATTGATTTTCAAGTCAATCGATTTGTGGGTTTTCCGTCACCAAATTCGTGTATCTAGTTTCTAACATCATTTGTTACACGTTGAAGAACTATTGGGTAGGACGGTTGACGGTCGACCCTTCTCGGGTGCCAGTTGACTTGGAAAAGTCCTGTGGGTTCTCTACGAGTTTGTCTCAAAATAGCCGTAAATCCACTGGTTGATTATCATTTTCAATGCATATATACACTGCCGTAAATTGTGGTATAATGCAGTATACCCATGTATACCCCATGTTCAGACACACCAAACTGTTATTTAAGTATATATTGATACTGTTGGAAAATGTTTGTTTGTTACTCAAATCGCCATTGCGTTCCAACTAAATTCACACAATATCCATCAATATCCAATATCTTCATACATATATCTCCATGTATCTCCATCTATCTCCGTCAAGGTTGGTTTTATACCTTCATGTTCAAACACATCCAGATTGGTGATCATTGCTTCATCAAACATGTTCCTTTAATGATAATATATCCCCATTACCCATTACATTCCCATACCATCCCATACCCATAGTGCTGCAACTACCGTCGCAGAAGTTGTTTGAAACCCATTTTGAAGCACCGCCAGGCACAGGCTGAAAAGGTGTTTGGAGCCATACGGATATCTACATCCCCATTATTTCCTATTAAATCCCATTATTTCCTATTAAATCCCATTATTTCCTATTAAATCCCATTATTTCCTATTAAATCCCATTATTTCCTATCCCATTAATCCCTATAAATCCCATGAAATCCCCCTTTCTTCTTGCTGACATCCCCAAGTCCTGGCAGCTTTTTTCGGCGGCGCATGCGCAGATGACCTGTCCCTCGGCTCTGATCCTGGCTCCGTGCTGTTTGGACAAGCGGCTGCCAGGTGCGACTACGCTGGGGAACGGTGAAAAGTCTCCGGTTGAGTCTGGTTGAATGGGGATTTCAATGGGGATTTCAATGGGGATTTCAATGGGGATTTCAATGGGGATTTCAATGTGGTTTAATATGGGTTCATAGGGATTTCAATGGGATAGTCGTGGGATAATTAAATAGAATTAATGGTATGATCATGGGAGAATGGACAAATCATGGGAGAACTTCTCGGATGACAGTGGAGATACCCTCCGGTGTCATCAAATGTGGCAAGCTGGGAAAAAGTCCCCGAACTATATGGAGCTTCATAAGTGGAAAAATCATCGAACTTAACTGGGAAAATTATGTTGTCATATGTGACCGGGGTAAATTAAGATGGCCGTGGAAAACCAGCATGGTCTTCCATTTGGAAAATCATCTACATTTATGGCGGCTTTTCCACATCTATGTAAAAGTGTGCGGGAGGTCACCCTAAATTCCATTGGTGAGTCACCACTTAGGCCCTTAGGCCTCTTTTCCTTCTTGAAAATTTAGCCATTTTGGTGGCGAGACAGTGTTCATCATTTTCAGACTCACTCTTATGATCTCCGCCCAAATGGCATCCAAATGGTAGAATAGGATATCAGTACTAGTATGGTGTAAAATTGGGTAAATGATATATCATATAATCTATATATATGTACATGTTATATTTGTTGAAATTACCACATTACGGCCTTCGCAAGTTGAACATGTTTTTTTCGTAAGATGCAAAAGCAGGCTGTACCGTACCCTGTTGTCAACTAATTAGTCTGAAAATTATATATTTCCCTTTTTATTTCATAATCTTAAGTTCATATTATTAAACAGCCCGAATTAATCAACATGCACCTGCCATTTTTTTGACAGTACTACTTTGGGTTGGTCCCTCCCTATTAATAAACATGTGCGACCACCCTATTTAAAAACACCCTTCTGGAAAATCCTAATTTTGTGGTAGTCAGGGTACAACTATTGTTTGATGGTTTTATATAATTGTTTTTTAATGGTTGAACAACTAATTTTTTGAAGGGATGTCCCATGCCCAATCTCACCATCTCACCCCATTTGCAGGCAGGTTGGTTGTTTTTTATAAGCCCTAGTTTCTTGATTGGGGGGGACTCTTACCTTCTGGGGGTTTAATACAAACTTGGCATTAGCAGCGACATGGAGTTCGTCTGAAAGCAGGCTATCCCTAAATCTACTGGGTCATGTGTATATATATATATATCATCATTTTCTCCTTTAGATGGAAATAACATGGATGTATATCCCATTGGACTCTGGCCATAAACAAGCGCAGGTGTGTAGATATATATATATATATATACACATGCATTTACACAAACCACATATATATATATATATGCACATTATCTACAATATTCATAATATCTGCCTTAGATCTCATTCTATCTCCATTATGGTTGGTTTTACACCCCCCCCGTCTCTATGTGAACCACGAATCGATGTTCCAATCCTGGAGAGTACTCTGGCTGTCTCTAGGTATCAAAGAACGGGCCAGACGTTTGCGGTTGAATCCATACACCTACTGGTGCCTGACACTGCTGATGGAGGATCCGGGGTTGTCGTTCTTCAATAAGGATGCTGTAGTGTTATACATAATGTCGGCCCCCCACCCACTGGCTACAGCCGAACGCAGAGTGGTGATAAGGTTAGCTAGGAAGCTTTGTCCCAAGCCTGTGCAATCGAAGGGAAAGGCAAAAGACTAAGAGTCGCATGGCGCGAGTTCGAACGCAAGCTGCAGTTACAGGTGCAGACACCATTACTCATTTTCTATTCCCATTGTGTTCGCAAGAAGCTTCAGATGTTTCAGATAGTCCGATGCGTCAAGAATAATGATTGACCGGCTTGATTTCAGTGCGCACCACGTGGGTTCATGTGTTGTAAATCTTGTCGTTCCATCACCCGGGGATGGCGTGCCCAGCTGACCCGCTCCAGGAGCTTCCCATTTGCAGCAGGGAGCCTTGGAAGCTGCGGAGCCAGGGTGGTGTGATCCACTCGGACTGGTGGATCTGTTGGTGAGGATGAGCATCATGAGCATCACGAGCATCAACTATCAACAAATACGTCTTTTTGTCAAACAGTTTGCACAAGCAAAACCGGTTCTGCAGATCCGTTCAAAATTGTTCACATTGTTTTTATTGCAGGACACCATATTTTTTCGGTTGATAAACCTCTCACAATCTCCCAGGGCTGCTCCGCTGCTCCCAGGGCGAGAGTTGCTGCAAGATGATGACGTTTGGTCGGAGCGAAACTCCTTCATCCTGGGCGTGAAGACCAGCTGAGGCCGGGGTTTGGTGATGGCGAGGGAAAGGCTTCGAACTTGGGATAGCGAACTGGGTAAGTTGAGTAGTTTTGGGGCAATCATGGCTAATATGGCTATATACAACATTTTATACAGACAATGTTTATATATACATTGTGTGTATATCATTGAATGTCGAACATACGTATATTTCATTACGATGTAACCTGCTAAACATAAAATTTGTAGCAGGGCAACGAAGATTGGCCACAGTGCAAGAGCAGATATTATGTAAAGTCAGTTAAACAAAACAGTACTGCGGGTACCGCTGCACCTCTGAATGATTATTGACATTACAAAAGGCAGATTGTTGGCATTCAAGACCACCTAAACATGTTGGCTGGAAATGGATGATAAAGGTGGTGAACCATGGTGAACCTATGAACCATTATGAAGCCAAATCCCACTTTTCTATGCAGAACTTCGTTGATACTCGCAATTGGGAGTTGATTGGGATCCTGCACCAAGGGGCAGTGGCTCCGTCATGGACTTGGATGATTGGATGTGGCCGCGCAGGACGGGATGGCTGAGATAGATTGAAGTATGAGATAACATGGATTCAATACCAAGCTGGTTACAATTGATTGGTGGTCGGAAGTAGTTTTTCGTTCGTTTTTTATTTTGCAGCAAAATACACGGGATGATTGATGCCCAATTACAGACATGTTGGTTTCAGAGAAGTTGAAGGCATCACTTCTGTGGGTCGATCTTGGCCCCAGATTTGTGTAGGGACCCATCAGCCATGTAACAATTTGAGATAGGAGTGTCTTGAAAGCAAATGGCACTTTACTGTAATAGGGAATATGATTAGAAACCCTGAGATGTTGATAGATTCTGGGGGTAGTGCGTATATTTTCAATTATTTTCATACACGCCCAGATGGTTTTCTACAGATACAGTAACGTCCCGTTGATTCTGCTCTTACTCCAACAGTGGAGTTGATCATTTTTGTTGCTGAAGCATTGATTTTTACCTTATTGGCTATCCATACACAATTTATAGGATGCAGAGGATGGACACCCACCAAACATCACCCACCAAATCAAGCCTTTTTAAGGGGTTACCTTCTGGTAAACTAACAGTTTGCTATTGAAAATGGCCCTAGAAATGGTTGATTTACCTCATAAAAATGGTAATTGTCCATAGTTATGTTAGTTTAGCAGAGGGTATGAACTCTGATCAAGCCCTATGAATGGGGCTTGTTTAGTCCCGATGTTGGGATTTCTTGGGGGATTCGAACCCTCCGATCAGCCGCACAACGACAGGCTCGAGACCATCCCTTGTACGACATCCCTAGTGCACAGCGGCGGCTCATCGTGGCTTATGGAGGTCCTCATCTGAGTAGTGGTGATAGTGGTGAGGAGTATTGGCGAGGTAAACCCATTATAGATATATGAACATGGTGAACAATCCTACTGCTACCTGGCTTTGATTGTGTGTTTATTCATGTTTTGAAACATATGGTGAGTCCATCAGGAAGTCAAGTTCCAGAATTGTTTTGATCCTTGCCTGGGGAACATCAAATCTGTCAAGCATCTATTCACCTCTGTTCCTTTCGAACTTTCCCTTGAGCCACTGAACAGCTGTACCAATCGTTTGCTCAATACTGGTTTTGTCCAGTCTTTCCAACTCAGGTGCTGATTTGGGTCCATGTTGGTGAAGTGTCGATTCTGGCCAAACGGAATATTATATATCTTTCTTCGAGTGATCCCCGAGTCCCATCATGGCATTTTGACGTACATTCTGACATCCTATTTGACATATGATATATTCTGGAATTCTATCTGATCCTGACATACTATTTGACATGTATTTTGACATATTCTGACATACTATCTGGCATATTCTCACATTTTATCGCGCATTTGACGTGTATTCTGACATATTCTGACATTATATCTGACATATATTCAAACATTTTATCCGGCACTTTTTTTCTAGCATAAAGTCTGGCCTTCTATATTCTATATGATATTTCTTTTGACCTTATATCTGGCATCATAACAGATATGTATGCGGACATTATTTCGGACTGATATTCTGACATTTTCTCTGGCATTTCTTTCTGACATTTTTCTGACATTCTACTTGGTATTCATTTTGATATTTTGTCTGACATATATTCTGACATTTTATCTGACATGTGGATATATATATATATATATTCTGACATTTTATCTGGTATGAGACATGGCATTTTAAATGGCATTCTATCTGACATTCCAACTGACATATCTTCTGACATATTTTTTTTTTGCATTCTATCTGGCATTCTAATCGAAAATATCTGACATATGTGGCATTTGGCATGGGTTTCGGGTCCGTAGGACCGGCCTTTCATGACCTCAGCCGGTTTTAAGGGCTGAAACTCCTCGGCCTTTTGGGCGCGCGCGGTGCCCATGTTCGGTGCTTGGTTCCGCGCCGTGGCCGTCGCGGTGGTTGCGGGACCATTGCAGCCATGTCTCGCGGAGGACGACTGCGTGGAATGTGAGATGAAGATGTTGCAGCTGGATGCCAAGGTGAGAGCATGCAACAACGAACAGTGAAACCCTTGGGTGGAAATATGTGGCTGGTTATTCCACAAATTGAGTAATATGGTGTAATGATGTGTAATGTATTGTAATGTGAAATATGTACTATGCAATATGTAATATTCTGTAATATGTAATTTGTGTTTATATACACATGTATATATATATACGTATAATATTATATACTTATATACAGTCATTGGGTTTTACTATGATTTATTGTCGTCATCATTGTCATCGTCATTCCTGCAAATAGGGTTCAATTGTTTGATTCCATTTTTTTTGAGATGAACCATGATAGATATCAACTATTTTGATCTATGTGTTATTTTTGGCTCAATGATTTTGGAGCAGATGCAGTTGTTTAAAGTTGATATCGGTTCAACCACCGAATGTTTTGGAGAGCCTCGACCGGGGCATCGTTTTGAAGGCCATGACATGAATGCCACGAGTGGCAGGTGATCCTGTAGATGAAGCAGGATTTATGTCCCGGCGTTTACATTACCTGTCCCCTCTGGTAATTCAACATAGCTATTGACAACTGCCATTTAAAGTTGATTTAGCAATTAAAAAATGGTGATTTTCCACAGCTATGTTAGTTTACGAGAGGGTACATCGACGATTTTTTTGCCTGGTTTGGTTTTTCACTGTCACCTGGATTTCACATCTTTTTGAACCGGGATGCACATCCAGTGGAAATAACCAGTAGAACCAACAAGTTTTCACCAATCCCCAAACCGCAGTCCAGCGGAATCAGCGCAGGTGTCACACCGTTCCACGAAACTGCTGTCGAATTGTGGGCATTTGACCCAAGAGACTTGCGAGCCTTGATGGAGTTGAATACACACACTGACCACTGAGCTATCCAAAACAAAGTCGTTGGTTGGTTGGATATTGTGGTGGGTTATAAGTCTGTAACATTTGGGCAAATACAACTAGAGATGATGGTTACTGAGTTAGTATGTTTTATGGCAAGACGTTAATGATGATGGTTAGTATACTAGAGATTGCCATGGATTAGGGTCTTGTTTCAGGTCGCTGAATTATTGTAATTCAGCCAGAAAATATGTCAAGAAAAACATATATAGATATGATATGTATATGGATACCTCCAAACCAACCAGTATTTCATATAGTCACTCACATATATACATATATATGTATATTATATATATATACATAGTATAATGCTATATATTATGGTTTCTTTTAAATGTATAAGACTGTTGAAACAATTCGTTTCACTCAAGTGTTTGCATTGGGGTTCGTTGGTTGGTCTTGTTTTATGCCGGGAGCAAACCAGCAAGGATCCTCACGCGAACTATCCTTGCAGCAACAACTGCCCCATTCACACACATGGTCATGACTGTTATCGGCCTGTGCCGGAGGCCGGTTTGGCTCATTCCGGGGGGTGGTGAAGGGAGCGGGAGCGGGAGCAGATCATCCATCTTATGACATGGGAAAACAGTTGGAGCTATGGAGTTTCCCAAGCACATATGATACTGAGGACTTTGTGAATTTTTTGGCTTTAGATTTATTCGAGTTTCAACCAGCAACATTGCCGCAATGTCCAGATAAGGGTGTCAAAGAGTTGAAACTTCTGATTTTTCTTTACAAACGAAAAACATGGTGCATTTTGGGAATGTACCCACGGGTTTCCACCTGCATGTTGAATTTTCACCACATCCTTTTCACTTGATTGGCCTTGGTTTGACGAAGTTGGCCTAAAACATGTTGCAAGATGATGTTCGTTCCGTTACGAAAACCTCCAGCCGCAAGCTCCAAAACCCACTGGTTTGGCTGGAATTTGCATTATCTTCCATCGCAAGATAAAATGGGAGTTTTTGTTTGGCAGTTCTATGCGGGTGAAACTCTGCCCACAAGCCTGCTACCCGATATATGTTACCCTCGTCAGTGTCATCAGTCACATTGCTAGACAATCCCACGCTGCGATTCATTTCCGGAACGATGATTTTCCCACTCAATTCGTTATCCTTTGGTAAACTAAAATTAAACTCTGGAAAATCCACCATTTTAATAGCTATATAAATCATTTATAAATGGGCAATTTTCAATAGCTACGCAACAAATTACCGGAGGGTATAGCTTCGGGGATTTGGCCCTCAGGTAATGGCAGAACATCCCGGTGAGGATGGTGGCTGGGTGGCTGAAAGCAGCTGACCCTCCGGTGTCATCTTTATCACTCCATGGCAAGCTGGAAAATTCCTCTTCTAAATAGACATTTTAGATGGCTTTAAATGTTTTTTTTTGGAAAATCATCGAAATCAATAATTTTCCGGCAAGCCATGTTTGATGACACCGGATTTTTTTTGTTGCCTCCTGATCCCCCGATTGTTGGTGGGATGATAGACTAACGATGACGAAAGTATATATGTTTGTGGCCTGAGTCATCTTGGGTGGCAAGAAACGCAGTTTTTGTTTTGGTGTGAAAATGATGGGACATTTGGGACAACACCCAAGATCGCATGGTGTATTATCTTTTTTCCCCGGTATGTAGATTGCAATTTTCAATGCCACCCCCGCCACCCCATGGCTGTGGAGGATGTTTTGATATGTTTTGATTCAGGATATTGTTACTTCAACCAGACGGGTTTCTGGGTCTCGCCTATGCCCGCCGAGCCGGACTTCTTGCAATCATCGGTGGAGGGGATTTTGTCCTTACGCAACTTACCTTATGATTCAGGGTCCCAGTATCCCAAGTCGTATCGTGGCCTCCACACCGGTCACTTGGAGCTCTGTGGGCACTGTGGTGGGAAGGGTTTTAGACCTGCAGGATGTGTTATATATGTGTACAATTCTACACTATTAATTAATAAAATACTTAGACAAATATACATTGACCTATAGTTGTGTTAATGATGGTAATGATGATAATTCTTACGATTCAGATTCTGATCCTATAGATATTTTGAGTGGAAAGGGTGCGACCAGCTGGAATGTGTTGGAAATCTTTCTGCGAAATTCTTGAGCCAAATCCCGCAATTCCAGCCATCGCGAGGTGTCTTGGAATCGTGCTTGTTTTGACACCAGTTCGGGGGGTACTCTTGCACATCTTAGTGAACAAAGTGTTGATAAGATGTTGATGAACAATTGGATTCGGTTGTTCCAGTTTTTGACACAACCCAAGAAAGGGCTGTTGCAAAAGGACACCCTGCTGCCAAAAATGTGAGCCTGCAGAAGCCTGGAAATCTTTGGGTATGATTCAACATTTTGGGCAAGAACATCGACGATCAAAACTGGGTGGTGTACCCTCTGGTAATTTCACATAGCTTTGGAACATCACCATGTTTCATAGGCAAGGGCAAAGGTAAATCATCGAATCAGCCATGGGTCGTCGCAATACCATAGCCTGGTGACCAGCTCCCAGCTCAGGTCCTGTATTGACCTTCCATTTCGAGGGTAACGTCATCACCACCCAGGCAGATGCTCCTCACTATGCCTATGATGATTCTTTGATATGCTGGGTGATTATTGATTATGGTGATTCTTGTCTGTTTTCCCCTTGGTAAATCCAGCATCTGGGGCAAGCTAAAGGGAACATGGGGATGGATCAAATTTTTAATGATCGGCATATTTTCCGGGGAGGAATCCCGTATTTACCCGCAATTTTTATATGTTCACCACAACAATGACATGGGTTTTGATCCATGCCATGCCATGCCATGTAGGATCTGTACGGCTACTCACTGGGCTACTTACAGGGTCAAGGTTTGAGTAGCGACTTGGTGCGAAACAGCACTGCCTGGATCGCTGCGTCAAAGCAAAAGTGCGATGAGATTCAGCAGACATACAACTTCCAAAATGACGAGTTAGTTCTGGCGGATTGGTTGGATTACAATGCAGTCATTTCTGCAAAGGTCTCTTGTGCGTCAAAACAGCCTTTTTCGGGTCCAGGGTCAGTAAGCGAGAAGGCAAAATTTAAGAGTGTGGACGATTGTGAGCCAGTGACTGCCAGAGACTTTGCTAAGCATCACTACATCAAGTGCCTCTTGGGATATCCAAACTCGGCATCAGATGGCGCTTATCTGAATGTCCGGGCCTGCTTGTTAGATGGAGGCACCCGCATTGGCCACTTTAGTGAGTGTCCATTTTCACCAGACGTAAGTTTCTGAGTGAGCTCGGATCGATGTTTAAAAAGAGCCCAGAATTCCCAGAGTTGAGTTGATGCCGATGATTGCAGGGGGTAGTAAATGCCATGGTAAGTGCCCAGTTTATGGATTTATGATGATTTATAATGCAATTTCAAACATCCTCTGATGGTATCTGATGGTTGTTTTGAACTCCCATTGACATCATCTTTGACATCAGCGAGTCAAAGGTTCTGTCGCTGAGACAAGGAGAAAGATGGTTGAACGTTTGAATCAGATTTCCTGCAAAAGAGGGTCAACACGCATGATTATCATATATTATTTGTACAATCATCAACCTGCAATTGGGTTAATTTATACCACCATATACCACCCATTTATGGCATTTGAATTCATTTTAAGAAGACCCGGCTTAGTATTTCAATTGAAGATGTCCCCGCTTCCGTCAGGACTTCTTTGTACCAACCTTGGGGTACAAAGAAAACATCCTGCAGGTTAATGGGTCCCCTTTTGGACGCACGGTCGTGGTGATATCCATCAAGGTTGCTGGTCATATCCTTAGCTTGGGCTGAATCAACATCTCAGATCTGATTCGAACCTGATTAGAAGACAGAAATGCTGAACCCCGCATTTCTGGTGCCGAAATCCCCAAGTACCATAGCTTCCTGGTTCCTTTTTTTGCGCCATTTTCCTAGCCCAGCGCGGTTCCAAAATGCAGCAAGGTCGTGGAAGACTTGGACAAAGCGCAGGTGCTGAGATCTCCAAAGGGCAGAGCGTGGTTTGAATATAGAAACGCCAAGATCTTGGAGACGGTACCCTCTGGCTGTTCAACATACTGTGGATGGAAGAAATCCTGCACCAGTTGGTAGATGGTAAACATCCCATAAAATCCCATTATTTACAGTGTTGAAGTGAGTTCCCAATATATAGTCACCAACGGGTGCAGGATTTCTTCCATCCACAGCAGCTATGGAAATGGCCCATTTATAGATGATAAACGTGATGATATGTGATGATTTTCCCATTAAACATGGACCCCATTAAACATGGCCATTTTCCATAGCTACGTTAAAATTACTGGAGGGTACTTGTATAAGCTGGAGCTGGCTTGGTGGACCTTGCCACCCCCAAACACCCGATCCTGGGAGTTTCCGTCGACTCCCCGGTACCCATTCGCAGCCAAAAGAATGGCTGGAGATGTGCTGAGAATTTCTGCACTTGGAGGATTTGTGGGGATGGTCCAACAGGAAGCTTTACTGAATTTACAGGCTCCTACAAATGGATAGAAATGGAGCCTCTAGACTCTATAAAGTAATGCCATGATGGTTGGGATGATTCCCGGCCCAAAATATTTGGGTGATGTCATACCCCTGGTGGTCACGATGCAATTCATATCAACCCTTTGCACCAATCTTGACTTGCGAGCCTGGATCCGTTTCGCCATTGGAGCTGCTCAAGCGTTTGGCATTCCGACCATCAAACCCATTCAACATTTGGGGGTTTCCTAAGTCATGGGGGTACCCAAAAATGGATGATTTATAATGGAAAATCCTATTAAAATGGATGATTTGAGGGTACCCCTCCCCTATTTTCGGAAACCTCCATTTATTTGCAGAAACCAATTGGCAAGGCTCGAAAGAGCAAGCACTGGCAGTCTCAATGAGTTTCTTTGTTTTCAAGACTCGCAGCTTCGGCATTCATAAATACCTGGGTCATCTTGGTCTGACCGAAAGAGGACTACCCGGACCCCAAAAATCGAAACCTGTTTTCACCATTGGAACTTCACCATTTTTCATCATCGCGAATTCTCAGCATCGCTGCTGTGTGCAGCGTGCAGTCGGGTTCTCAGGCTGGGACTTCAGCGGTGCGTCCAATGTGGTAAGCCCAATGCGAAAAAAAACCTCCAGTTATGGAGAATTGGCTATGGCTCAAAATTATGGTACCAAAAATTGTCATTTTTAATGGTAGGTTAACATAAACCAACCAATTATAGGGTTAATAATTTTGAGCCATACCCAATTATACTACCCATTTCTGATGATGTTGGGATGAGGGATGGTTTATTCTTGGGTATACCTCACTAGCAACACTACCAACAATCTGGCAAAACCATGTGTGTTTGCCAGAAAAGTTGCAACGGTGTTCAAATATATCCACCTGTATGCTGAACTCCTTGCGCAGGTGACAGTGTTTTGATATTTCCCATACGATGAAGGATTAAAAATCACTTAAACCCTCACTCCCAGCTCAAACCCTAAGACTCTGAAACCTAAACCGCCAACTCCCAAACTCAAAATCCTAAAACCTAAAAGACCGTGCAGGGCATCCTCAAAGGTGGAGCCTGGGCAAATCCACGGGGTTTGTTATACGGAGTGCATTGTTACAGACGCACCCCCCGAAAGGGTGGAAAAATAAAATCCATTTCAAAAACAGAGGCAAACTTCAGCAATTTTCACCTGTTTATTTTGTTGGTTCTTCAATGTTACTTCTATGATCTTGTATGTCGTATTATGTCATATGGGGGTTTCTTAAAATTGGGTATCCCCAAGTTTTCAATACTAAGTCATGGTCTACTGACTGCATGATTTTTAGGGGAACCCCGCATTTTAGGAACCCCCCTATTGCGTACCTGTATGGTGTCTTATTAAGCTATATTAAGTTATCCTCTGGTAATCTAACATGCTTTCGAACATGGCCATTTATAGTTGATTGACCTATCAAAAATTGTGATTTTCCATAGCTGTGTTAGTTTACCAGAGTCTATTTATGTTTCATACATGTAATGCATCCTTCACTTCCATCCTGACGACAATGGAGGTCGACCATGTCGTTGCGGCTTTTGCAGAAGGCTGGCCATGTCGACGTTCCGGATCGTTCCGGGAGAATGAGTGTATATATATATATGATTATTATCATATTATAATTATATCATATATAAGTAAGAATTATGAACATATATGTTTAAAGATAAAGATAGACGTGTACATATACAAACAGAGCATCCGGAATCTGTTTGACCCAGGTGAGAAGAATCCGGTGAAATCCCCCCAGCTTTGCAGGCCACCAACGATGCATGGGCCTCGGTCTGACAGAACCCTTCCAAGTTTCAATCAAGACCCTGGTGAATGAGGCGAATGACTTGGAGCTACCCATAAGTGTGGGTTTCAATGGTGAAATCCGGCTGAATTCGACTTTCAGTTTTCGCTGTGTTTTTTGTGCCTTGACTTTGCAACAATTGGCAAGATCCCAACGCAAAAGAGGTCTACAGATCATGCTTGGTGGCTTATCCCAGTTAGAAAGAGGTTGATAACCCCAGTTATATGTAGATATAACTAAGGGAAGTCGACTTAGTCCAGTTTTTATCATGGTATGGCTGGGGTGAACTAACCCACTTATACCCACTTGCTATAATTGGGAGCCAAAAAGTCGTGCTTCGGCGCCGCGGCATCTGAGATGACTTGGCCAACCCCGACTGAGGCCCCGAAAGGCAAAGGCAAAACACGAGGGAAGCGGTCCCCAATGAGCCTGCAGCAATTCCATCAGCCCGGCTCTTAGGGCGGATCCCAGGGCATGGCCTCTCATGTCATTGCCAACTTCTGCCGGTTTTGCATGGGGAAGAATGAAAGATGTTGGTACCAGCCATAGTTTTGGCGATTGTTGCGGTCAATAGTGTTCAGTTATTCCCATTCATGTAATTTTGTTAATGATGTAGCAAGGATGTTTCATGATGTTTCCATTTGTCACCAATACTGATGTTTCTGGGATGAACTGGGACCAAAACTGTTTTTTTCCCCATTGTGTTCATTCCCAGCATGTGATCAAGGGAACTGTACAGTTTTGGGCAGTTTCAGGCGGGCAAAACCATGATGATCTCCTGTAAAGTGTCCCTGAAATCGAGCATTGCTAAGCCAGTGTCAGGCAGACTCAAGGAGCGGCCAACAATCCTAGACCCAGCGGATCCGCCTGGGGCAAAGGCGGCGGCAAGTTTTTTCGTGTTTCCCCCTGGTGGTTGATGGTTAAATGATTGGTTAATAGTTCAGTTATGCTTAATACTTAATACTTGCGATTTTTAGTGGAGATTTCCGTTGTCATTGAATGTCATTGATGGTTAGATATTGTACATATGATGGGTTGTACATGGTTGTACTAAAGAATTTGGATTGGTGGCTGATGGTGAAATGGTGGGTTGTACCACAAATCCAAGATGAGAGTCCAGCTGTTTGCAGCCGAGGGAGGCCCGTGTCGGTTGATGTTTTTTTTTTTTTTTTTTTTTTTTTTTTTTTCTGTGAACTGGGAAGATCGTTCCTAACCAACCGGTATTTTTATGGAATGACGGAATGACAGTTGGGGTTGTGAACACTGCTCACCTGAGACAGTTGGGGTTTCTGTTGGGATGCCTCATGCGATCGGCCTCGTAATGACTCGTATGACATTGGCATCATCCTTCGGGGAATAACTCTAAGTGGTTAGTGGCTTTGCCCTTTGGTAATAAAACATGGCACTCGAAAATTCATCAGTTATATAGATGGGTTTCCCATGAAAACACCATGTATTACACATGTATAGTGGATTTTCCATGGCCACGTATAACTACCGGAGGGTAAATGCCTTTATTTTCCTTTCCCGACTCAAGCTCTTGGGATTGCACTGTCTAGCCCCCAAACTTGGTTGAAGCTGGATCTTCAAATTGAGGACTTGTCGAATCTCCAAATGTTCTGAACATCATAGAGTCACAATTGTTGAATCCCTGTCAAACTTCCCTGTTCACATCTGTTCATTGCCATTTGGTGGGGGGATACCCGAAGTTCTGCTCCCAACTTTGCTTTTCTTGTTGACCTAGATTCCCTGGATTTTATCGCAGGTGCTGCTATGCGAACCTGCACATGGGCAGCAGAGGAAGTGCGAAGAGTCCCAGTCTTTGCTGGTCAAAGAAGTAAAACATAGGTCACAATAAAACAACATGTCCATGGGATCTGATTTCTCAATTGGGAGATGCCCCGATGATCCCCGATGTATATGTTGCTTTTTTCATTGCGGAAGATGAGGTTTGAAACAATGGAATTGAATGGGATGCAAAAGTCTGCGACAACCACATTTGAAGGCAACCAAGTTTTCTTTTAAAGAGAGTTTACTACTCTTTATTGCCATCAAGGACAAAGGTTTTCTGGTAGAGTTTTCCTGGGAGAACGGTTGGCGGCCTGAAAGTTGGAATGTCAGGCGGGCTTCTAATTGTTGGACCTACCAAAGGTTTTGATGTTTTGATGATACTTGAATCTGCAGCGGTCTAGGATGAATAAGCTATGCAAACAAGTTTACTATGGTTTATAAAGTATAATTGCTATACATGTTACACAAGCATCTTATCGCCGCATATTATATACAATTATATACATACGAATTTATATAATTTTATATACACATATGAGACACACAGACATATATATATATATAAATATAAACACAATAGCACACATATCATATATATCTATACTTGTTATGTAGGATTATAAACGCATGCACTTCTTTTGTTGCGAAAATACCGTGATGCCCCAGCAGGACCCAACACCAGCTGACGCCGGTGATTTCAAGGCGGCAGGCAACGCCTTTGGGGTTCCAAGATTTGAGCCCTCCGTATTCCATGGATTTGGATGGTAAATGCAATGCTTTACTTTAAGATTTCTCGCAAAGCAACTGACAGTTCTGACCCGGGCCAGCTTGGAAGAGCCGGCAGGCTCCCCGACCAGATCGCAGTCCTTCGCTTCGGCATGGGTGAAGGGTAGGGGTCCTCAAGGATTCTCCTCATCCAAGCAGTGACATGTTGGGAATACAACCAGGGGATGGGTCAAATGAGCCATACCAAACTCTGATCCCCTGAACTTTGAGCGGGCAGGTATTCATGACATGTTATGCTTGGAGATTCCCAACAGTTCACCAGCTTAACCAACCGGTCCTGGTTCTTTGAAGTTCCCTGTGGATACGGCCTTGTACAAATGCTTTTACACATCTAAATATGCAGACAGCATTCAATAAAGAGCATACACTAACATAGCACATGTTTGTTGCATAAATATATGTAACATAGAACACATAAGATACATAAGATGTGATCTTCATTATAGTGCATGCTGTATGATAGTGTGGCAAACCCAATAATCAACCTCCTATTGAGGATGGTATTCCTGGAGAAACATCGGAACGTTTTATCATTATCGGGTTTACCCGGCCTTATATCAGACTTTTTTTGGGGCACGATTTATAACCCCCCAAATTGTAAAATTGGCTCAATGGGGTATGGTTTATGCTTGTTTTTTACAACATCACCAGTTCTGTGCACGTTCGCTAAAAATGGTTGAAGTGAACATCTACAGGACCCGCTATCTTTGGGTACACGCAATGGTTTTGGTGAAATCAATCCACTGAAATCCGACTTTCCCAAATTGAA
This sequence comes from Symbiodinium sp. clade C Y103, assembly GCA_003297045.1. Lineage (NCBI taxonomy): Eukaryota > Dinophyceae > Suessiales > Symbiodiniaceae > Cladocopium > Cladocopium sp. clade C. Next base: position 613,869 of record BGPT01000014.1, read on the forward strand.
TCTTGACTCGTTAAATTTGGTTAAATCATGCGAAATGACATGTTTTTCTGATTCTGAGCCAAATCTTCACTTCAATCAATTCATTGAAATCACAATGTTCTCTAAATGTATGTTTTTGATTTTGACATATTTTGACCATACTCATCAGTTATATCTACAGCAACCCCCAAAAAAAGATGCCGAAAATACCTTGGATCCCTGGGAAAGAACATCTCCGCAGGTCCGCCGGCCTCGGCGATGGATACCTTGTGGGATGCTCCTCCCACGGTGGACGAAGTGCCAGAGGCGACACGGACCTTGCTGTCACTGTGATCCCATCCCTTCCCATCCCTTGTTCATATTAAACACCTCCCAGAAACCATGGTTTGGTAGTGAATGAAAACATATATTTAACATATGTGGCACCATAGAATGGGGCTGTTTGATATGGGGTGGGATGGGGAATACGTAAAACGAATAGGAACTAAGGATTTAGATCCTACCTTTGCGGTTGAACATGGACCCAGTAGCGGGAAAATAGTTGTATCACCAGCAGTAAATTCGGCCGAACTAGGAACAAAGCAAATCATGATATGTTTAAATGAAAAGAACAGATGGTTTTCAAAATCACTCGTCTTCCATGCTTTGTTCGGAACGTCGTACCATGACAGAGCTTTCTTTGGGGGTTGAAGTCACTGGTGTGCCAGTGACCCTCCTCCCACAGGAGGTTTGGCAAGCGCCCGCGGTGCTCCCTGACACGCCTGCAGAAGAAGCCGCAGGTGCCGTCCTACCGGACGAGAGAAATGAAGAAAACACTTGATGGGTTTTGGCATGACCTACTTTGGTGGGTTTTCTTACTGGTGCCTAGTAGGGACTGGGGGAATGGCATGATCATTAATGGTTATTATAGGTCATTCCCCCATTCCCTACTAAGCACCAGTAAGTTTTTGATGTTTCAAATGATTGAAGCAATTAACACCAGGTCATTGATTGGTCTGTTTTTTTGGGTGGTTTCAAAGAGATATATATACCATGTACAGTCAGTATTTTTTGGTTTCTGTTGCACCATAGGCTGATGACGGAGACCAACAATCATATATTTGGCTTATATATAGCCAGAAAACAGAAACCTCACTGCAAAATCCCGGTCCGAAAAGACATCAATCGGAGTCAATTTATAAGAGCCATGGTCAAGAGAAGGACTATATACCCATATTGGGGGATGGATATACTCATATTGGGGGATGGTCATCAATCCATTCATACCGATTTATGATATACTCGTAGCCATTGCAAGGAATCCCACTCACGATGAGTGATAACCATCACCCATATTACTGTACCATGTTTTGACCACAGCATATATGATCGGCGAATCTTCGAGAAGCCAATGGTTGGAGTATCCGTTTCTGCTTCTCAGGTGATGATTCCGAAGGTCGCTGACAGTTGCATTGCACTTGCACTGTTTGGATTGGAGCAGGGTATAGCAGGGTTGCCAACAAAACCAAAGTCAATGCTGCATTTCTGTGCCTAGAAATGCTAGAAATGCCACTAGCAACTGGAACATGCCTGAAAACACAGATTCTTCGAACACGTTGGATTTGAAGCACTGTACAAAACTTTGCTGATTGATGTTTGCATGTGCAGGAGCTGAACCGTTTGAAGTTGCTGAAGAAGAGGCGCAGCCAGAGTCTTTTGGTGCACAACCTGACGGTCGCTGGTTGGTTCAAAGATTCTGCGCTATTTCCATTCCTAAAAAATAGGACTATGATCCCAATTTGGTGCATCAAAACCATTTCAAAACATGCAAAACCCCTGGTTTTTAACATCAGTCAGGTGTTGATGTTCTTGACCCATCCCAAATTGCGCCCTGCATGGAGGTTTCTTAAGTCATGGGGTGGTTGTCATGTTGTTTCAATACGCTGGACCAGTGGCTGGATGATTTGGGAGTGCCCCCATGACTTAGGAACCCCATGCATGGATATATGTTTGGCATATCCATATGTGCTCCATTTAGCAACGGAGGCAACAAATCCCTGCGCAAGCGAAGATTCCAAGGTGGAGGACAGTGGAAAAGGATACGACATGGATATGACCATATATGACCCTACATATTCCTATGTATATATATATATAGCTATATATATATATATATACAGTCACCCCTGATATATATTACCCCAAGTGTCACAGCATGCAGTGCACGAAGGTTTGCACCCACTGCGGCATTTCAGCTTTCAAGGGTGTTTCTGGGTGGCCTGCGGGCTTGTGTTGGGTGGCCCGAGGGCTTGACACATAGGGCCGCAGCAGGCCACCTTGGTGAATTTCGGCCTGAGGGCCAGGATCTCCCTTCTGGCAGCCTGCGGGCTTGACCCAGGAGGGGGTGATGCCGGGGTTGTGGGTTCACCTGGCTGACAATCCGGATTTTTTCCGTGACTTCAAGGTCAGCAAGGGTGACTACATTGAGGCGACCCTGTATGATGGAGCTCATGCTGAGCAAGGCAAAGGCCTCTGGAGGATTAAGGAACCTGAGGCTCGGGGACGTGATGGCCTTTGGACTTCAGCCAAATTGGTTGCAGTCTCAGATGATCACTTGTTTTGGTGGCTCAACGATGGCCCCGGATCATCAGAGAACAGGATCTTCAACCTCCACTTTTGCGTAACAGTGGAAAAGGACTGTCAGAAGAAGAAAAGGAAACCAGCTTTGGAGTTTCACACGGACTACTTCAGAGCCTTGGACGCTGGTGATATAACAGGGCTCAAAGTCCCTTGGTTCAAAGCGGCGCCTGCCAAGGAGGACGTCGAAGTTGAGATTGCCAAGTTGACCGGTGGCGCCCCGCGGGGCAGATCAGGCCGGAAATCAGGAGCAGCAAAGCCTAGGCAGGGCGACCTGGAATGGGAACTCTCTGACGACGATGAGATGCCAGATATCCCGGCAGCTGAGGCCGAGGGGGTCAAAGAGAAGCTGGCTGAGCTGAAGCGTCAGACCGCTCCCAAGGGAGATCAACCTGAAAAGGGCAAAGAGAAGATGAAGAAGAAGACAAGCAGAAGTCGAAGTAAGCGGAAGACGAGGCGCTCACGATCAAGCGGCCGTCAGAGGAGCAAGCAAAAGGGAGCTCTGTGGTTTGGAAAGAGGAGGTCAGATTCCCCTCGAAGGAGCAAGAAAGGGCGCTCTAGGAGTCGTAGGTCCTCCCGCGGGAGAGAAAGGAAGAGAGGAAGGAGCAGATCAACCACGTCGGATGATGAGACGAAGCCCAAGAAGAGAAGGCGATCAAAGGCAGCTGACAGAGGGCCCTTTGGGGTTGGTCACAAGCAGAGGTATGACGGAAAGTCAAGCAGCTCAATTTCATCTGATGGTGATGAAGATGATCAGGAGTCGGGTTTTCGAAGGGGGCCCTCCGGACAGTCCAAGCATCTCCAACTGCAAGAGTATGCAGAGAGAAACCCAGGGAGACTCACGGCACGTCTCTTGAGGAAGATGCAGGACATCCTGGCCCGGGAGGAGGGACCCCCGCAGCACATGGAAGGGCACAATCTCACTCCGGCGTCTGCCACGTCGTACTTTCTGACAGTGATAGTTCCCCACTATCGGGATCGCATGAGTCTCCGAACCAGCNGCACAATCTCACTCCGGCGTCTGCCACGTCGTACTTTCTGACAGTGATAGTTCCCCACTATCGGGATCGCATGAGTCTCCGAACCAGCCGCGAGCTGAGATCAGTGGGGAAGTCGCTGGATCTTCTGGCCCAAGGGAAGCCGGATCGGGCGGCAGACGTGCTGTCACAAAGGTACAAAGCTCTAGAGATGTCTCTAGCCGACCAAACGTGGTCCAGAGCACAGTTCTTGGAACTGATCCCCGCGGAGGGGGCGTCGCTGGTGGAGAAGGACGAGGTCCTCATGGCGGCAAAAGAGCAGTCAGCGGACCTGAAGCTTCGCGCAGCCCTAGGCGCTCCCGCGTGGAAAGGAGGTCAGAAGGGAGAGACGAGACAGGACGACAAGGGAAAAGGCAAAGGAAAAGGACGGGGCAAGAAAGGAAGGGGACCGTCGGGCAGCTGGCAAGCAGCACAGGAGACGGACAAGCCCCCGGCTTCTTGAAGCCAGTGCCAAAAACCCCTCATAAGGGTCCCAGTCTGGCCGCGGCCAAGGAAAAGTCTGGGCGTGCAAGGAGCCCTTTGGCTCGTCGAAAGGCTCATAAGCCACCGCCTGCGGGCGAGGTGACAGAGTGTATCCAGATGGATCCTGAAGTCCCCGAAGACCTCACTGAGGATGACAAGGGATGCCCTGTGAACCTGGCGCAAATCAACTTGAGGATGGCAGATGATTTGAATGAGTGGAGCAGCCATGTTCGAGACTTGTTCAAACTCAGGGTCACATTCACTGACCTGGACCGCCACATTATGGCGCTCATCACCTCCATGCCGACCCCACTTGGGAATTTCTTCAGGTCTTACTGCCTGGCCACACAGCCCCTCACAACATCGGGGTCGTCAACGGAAGAGAGGCATGGAGACTTGCTGCCGATTCCAGTGTGGCGGATCTCAGGTGAGATTCCTGGGGTGAATGACAACAATGTCGACTGGCTGAAGTTGATCATCTCGACTATCAACTTTCAGTATTGCACAGGCTGGACAAAGCCCATCTGTGTCCCGGCGGTGGACCGGCTATCTGACTGCCAGACAAAGGCAATCAGCCGCATGGCTGAACTGGTTGATTCAAACATCATGTCAGCGGATCAACTTTTGCCCTTTGCAGAAGCTGACAAGTTGCTTTCATCGAAAAAGTATGACTACGCCGGAAGGCCAGTGGAGTACATGACGGACCTTGAGTGTGACAAGGTGATTCAAGCATGGCCGAAGAAGGGGCAAGCAGCAATCCAGCCGCTGGAAGCCTTCCTATCGGAGGCGTCTCGAAAAGCACTGGAAGATCCAACAAGGCTGCTCCTCCCGCGGGAGAAGATGCCCACCAATGCCATGCGGTCTCGGGTCCGAGCCTCTAATCAGGAGTGGTTCAAGATTGTCCGTGCTGCCTGGGAACGAGGGATGATGAAGCCTGTTGACGATGCCTGCGTACCTCGTGACAGAGGAGGACACCTCATCACAAATGGGGCTGGCGCAGTGCACAAGGAGAAGATCATTGACGGGAAGTCAGTCCCATGTCAACGCTTCATCTCCATCATGTGTCCGATCAATTCGGTCACAGTCCCTTTGGAGGGAGCCCAGGACACGTTGCCCTACATAGGGCAACTCACGGGCATAATGCTCGAAGAGAACGAGTCCCTCTACTTGGAGAGCGAGGATCTTCAATCGGCGTTTAATCTTTTTGCCATTCCTGATCAATGGCTGGGATTTTTTAGCTACTCCAAGAAAGTCGACGGAGCCGCGATGGGCCTCAGCCCTGGCACCCAAGTGAGACCCTCACTTTCAGTGGTGCCCATGGGGTGGCATTCCGCTGTGGGGTTAATTCAAGAATCTGTCAGAGATTTGGTATTTAGGCGTGCTGGCATTCCATCATCTCTTTCAGCTGAGAAGAAGCGACCCCTTCCTGCGGGAAGCTCTTACGCAGTGGTTTATCTCGACAATTATGACGAGATCGAAATCGTCAAGACCATCGACTTGGAGATCCACAAGGAGGGGGTTGAGATGACGGACTACCATGTCAGGTTCAACGCGGCCTGTGATGAAGCAGGGCTCCCCCGCAACTTGGGAAAGCAGCTGATTCATGCCCTTGCAGGAGGCATGCAGGGGGGAGAATTTGACGGCAGAAAAGGGGTGCTGAAGCTTGGAAGCGACAAACTTCGCAACTACCTTCAACTGAGCCTCGCACTCCTGGCAAGGAAATCGTGGGCTGAGTACCACCTGAGGCATTGGACCGGAAAGACCGCCTTTATGGCCACCTTCAAGAGGTCATTGTTCTCAGGCATGGGGCGAATCTTTGACAGCATTGAACTCAGCCGCAAAGGCGAAGTGGTGCCCACGCCTGCAGTCGTGGACGAGATTCTGGTTTTGGCGTGTCAGGCTGTGTTGAGCCAGTCAAATCTCAGGGCTACTCTGGCCAAAGAGATTTCCTGTACGGATGCCTCCCCATCTGGTGGCGGAAGTGCAACGGCAACGGCCTTTCTGGAAAGGGAGCCCGGCGTGCCGGAGGCATCTCCCCCAACTGGTCGCTGCGACCATTGCGCTTCAGACCTGAGCCTGCTGGACTTTGAAGGATACGTGTGCCCGAATGAGTGTGGCGCAATTTGCTGCCGCATTGAGTGCTTCAGTGCTCATCGCCATGTGTGCAGGAGAGAGATGCTTGGGAAAGCCTGCTTTGGTGAAAGGTTTTCTGGAGCGAGGAGCCCGCTGACTAAGGCGGTGGCACTTGAGAAGATCTTTGTTCAGCCGCCCCTGGACCTGTTGAGAGAAGACGGATGGGACTTTTTCACCACGTCCGGAAGAGAGTGCCTGGAGGGACTGGAGGACGACGGTCATTTGGCCGCCAGTCACTGGGCACCTGAATGCAAAACCTTTTCCCCCGCGCGCGGGAGGCCTATCTGGACTACCTCTGGCAGGTATATCCAGGGTCCACCAGCTCTCCGGAGTCCTGAGAAGCCTTGGGGCTTTCCGCACCTCTCCCAGCAGAATCAAGTCAAGGTCCGACAAGGGAATGCAATGGGCAAGAGGTCACTGCAGGGCGTAAAAGATGCCCACAATGCCGGAAGGTTTGCTTCACTGGAACACCCGTGGTGGTCGCACCTTTGGTTTACTCCTGAAGCAGAGGAGCTTTGTGGCCTCCCAGGCATTTACGTCACCTGTTTCTCGCAGTGCTGTTTTGGAGGACAGCGCACAAAGTGGACCGCTTTGGTCCACAACATGGGGGAGGTCCATAGGGCCATGCATACCCCGCACTGCGACGGCCATGACGGGCTGCTTCCGTACGAAGTGCATGATGAGGAGGGGGTACTTCGGTTTGACACAGCAGAAGAGGCTGAGTACCCATGGGCCATGTGCCGCACTTACGCAGCAGCTTTCAAAGCGCAGCTCAAACTCCTGAACCCTTCTCCATCAGCTGGGATCCTTACGGAGGAAGGCGCCATTATGGCAGCCTTGAGGTCCTCAACACGAGGATTTCAAAATCCCCAGCAGGCCTCACTTGCCGCGGCAAAGGTGCTTGAGGTCCTGCAGACAATGATCCCTGGGCAAGAGAAGGCCCATTTGAAAAACCTCCTCAAGCAAGTGTGCATGAGAGGGACTGATGTCAAGCTCATGTCAAGTGCAGAGTCTGGTGCTCAGAGCGTGATGAGCCCCTATCCCGCATATCGCTGGGATTGGAAAGTGCGGCTGGCTTTCCCGTGGAAGCAAGGTCAGCACATCAACGTGCTTGAGGTCAGCGCTTTCCTGGTTGAGTTCAGGCGCAGAACACGCCAAGGTCATCAACTAGGCTCGAGATACTTCAATGTCACAGACTCCCAGGTTATGTTTCACTGCCTGACAAAGGGCAGATCAAGCTCGCCACGTCTGAACCGCCTCTTGCGACGAGTCAATGCCCTCATCTTGATGGGAGATTGCCAGCCCATTCACCTGTGGACCATTTCAAAATGGAACTTTGCCGACAAACCAAGTCGGCGCTTCGAGTCTTGATGCCGCGAGCACAACACTTGAAGATGGCTGGCATCTCATCGAGAACTTTGGGCATTTATCGGCGAGAAGTTTCACTCTTCTTTGTCTACCTTGACGTTTTGGGGCAGCCGCTCCCCCGTAGCTATGAAAAGCTGGATCAACTTCTGGCTGACTATATCAACCATCTCTACCAAGAAGGTGAAGCCTTGACCCGGGCAGGATGGCTGTTGTCAGGTTTCAAGCGCCTCTACCCGCGGGTAAGAAAGGAGCTTGCTGTTTCACAACAATGGTACAATAACTGGTGTAGAGAACACACACCTCACCGGGCTACACCAATCACCTGGCCTCTTGTTCAGGCATTTGTGGGCGTTTGCATCCATCAACGATGGTTTCGATTGGGACTGCTGCTGCTGGTGAGTTTCGTTTTCTTTTTGCGTACAGGAGAAGGGCTGGCCCTGAACTCTTCTGATTTCCTCTGCAGCTTGCAAGAGGGTTTCGTGGTCCTTCGTATTCAAAAGTCAAAAACTTCACCGTCAGCTCAACAGAGTCTCGCCCATTATGATCCCACACTGGCTTTGGTGATTTCATGCCTCCTCGAGGAGATTGGCCCTGACATTAACCTCTGGGATTTTTCTATGACCTATTTCAGGACGTGTTTTTCGGCCTTGGCCTCATTCTTTGACCTGCAAGTTCTGGGGCTGGTGCCTTATAGCTTGAGAAGGGGTGGCGCCACCTTCTTCTACATGAAATCTGACAGCTTGGATGCAGTGGTCATCCGTGGAAGGTGGAAGGATGCGTCTACTGCCCGCATCTATTTGGATGATGCTCGAGCTACCCTTGTGAAACTTGCTGTTCCTCTTCACGCAAGGCCTTTGGTCCGACGTTTCCGTCAGGTCTTTTTAGATTTTTCTCATCGCTGCGCAAGTGGACAAGTCATGAGTGGGGGATGACGTGGCACCTCTTCTTTTTTGGTGACTTGTCGTGGTTGGGAAGTGTGGTGCTTTGATTTCCTCTGATGTGTTTGTGGTTGCTGTTGCTTCCTTTTTCTGGCCGCCTGCGGGCGTGGTTTTGTGGTTTGCTGTTGTTTCCTAGTGAGGATTCAGGCACCANCTCTGATGTGTTTGTGGTTGCTGTTGCTTCCTTTTTCTGGCCGCCTGCGGGCGTGGTTTTGTGGTTTGCTGTTGTTTCCTAGTGAGGATTCAGGCACCACATCCTGACTACCTTCGGCTGTGTGGTCCAAAATGATGCCATCGCAGCCTCTTGGGTGCANTGCTGTTGTTTCCTAGTGAGGATTCAGGCACCACATCCTGACTACCTTCGGCTGTGTGGTCCAAAATGATGCCATCGCAGCCTCTTGGGTGCAATACCCCAAGTGTCACAGCATGCAGTGCACGAAGGTTTGCACCCACTGCGGCATTTCAGCTTTCAAGGGCCCCCCCACACCTCCTCAATTGTGGGAAGTGTGGTGCTTTGATTTTCTCTGATGTGTTTGTGGTTGCTGTTGCTTCCTTTTTCTGGCCGCCTGCGGGCGTGGTTTTGTGGTTTGCTGTTGTTAGGATCACTCCTAAGTCCGTGGTCATCCTGACTACCTTCGGCTGTGTGGTCCAAAATGATGCCATCGCAGCCTCTTGGGTGCAAATATATATATATATATATATATATACACTATATATATATATATATATACACTATATATATATATACACTATATATATATATATACATGTATAAATATAATCATATACACATATAACGTGTACAACAACGTTCAATCTTGTATATATTTTACCCTTCAGCAACCACAGATAGCCTGGACATTTTTTTGCTGATTCTCATTCTTGGATAGCCCGGGAGGGGTTCAAACTAGGGGTCCCATTGCGCCCATGGATGCGCTCGGTTCATCCAATGTTCATGGGCTTTTATACCCTTGATTCGAATAAAACACAACGCACCAACAAAATCATGGATGATTAGTGATATTGATTGATATTGCAGTATCTCACCGAAATAGTCGTGTTTGCATACACGCTTGTGTTGGTCACACATATTTACGATATGACCACTGCAGAATTGACAGGATCCATTCTACCGCGACATTTGTGCCTGGTTGAAGCACCTGAACCTCTCCGAACATCAAGAGGCGGCTTGACATCAGCCATGACTGTGCAGTACAAAATCCCAACGACACGTCGCGACGTCGCAAAGGAATGATAGGAAATATAGGGGTACCCTAGGGTAAACTAAGATAGATCTGGAAAACCCACCATTTGTAGATCATTTTCCTTGTGAAACCAAATTAGTTTTTTCACATATTTTCGCAGGTTTACCAGAGGGTACAGTACTATTCCCAAAACTTGTTAAACTTGGGAGGATGATATCACATTTTGGGACAAATCCAACTCACATTGTGGGTGAATGTTGGTGCTATCTCCCTCCAGAGTATGTCCCATGATATCCCAGAAAATGGTTTGTTTTATACCCGCCCAACTTTTGTATACTTTTGTTGTGCCCCCGAAATCCATCCAAGATTCCAACTATGTCATCTTGCATCCCAATTACACATCGTGTGAGAACATTTGCATCACATTCAGGGACATGAAATCCACATGCCATTCATCCAGTGTATCCGACATGTATCGGCCCGAGGGCCCTTGAGTCAGCTG
>BGPT01000014.1:624188-753991 GCA_003297045.1 Symbiodinium sp. clade C Y103
GATGGCATTGGAAACACTCAGGTATGGAAGTTTCAAGCCGACCTATGTGGCGACGGACGCAAAAGCCTTGCCGGGCTATGGAGGAGAGGTTCAGTCATGGGCTGACTATCGTTTTTGCAGTCGAAGCACTGGAGAAGAAGGAAGCCCAGATCTCAGAGAATGAACGCAAGAAGTTGGGACCACTTGCACTTCGCCTCACAGAACGACTTGTGGGCCCAGCCTTGCAGGTGGCCAAGAAGGTTGGTGTCGACAAGCTATCTGAAGCTGATGGTGTGAAAGTCCTGTTGGAAGCCTTGGAGAAGCAGTTGCTTCCACTTCGGAAGCAAGCAGCCTTGGAACTGTATCGAGCTGGAATGCGCGATGGGATCCTTTCGAGACAGACTGGAGAGCCGATGAGCTCATACTGCCTTCGTCGAGAAGCATGGTGGACGCAGCTTCGAGACATGGACCCTGCGATTCAGTGCAGNCCTTTCGAGACAGACTGGAGAGCCGATGAGCTCATACTGCCTTCGTCGAGAAGCATGGTGGACGCAGCTTCGAGACATGGACCCTGCGATTCAGTGCAGCGATGCAATTCTGGGTGAGCAGTTGCTACTTCATGCAGGACTGGGACACCTTGAACAGCAGATGGTGAGGACGGTGTGCCAAAATGATCTGAGTAAAATGGACCTCCTAGCCAATACCCTAAGGGATCAATTTGGTTCAATTCATGAGAGGGAAACCAATCGGGGTAAAGGCAAGGGAAAATATGAGTTCAAACCCTGGTCGCAACGGACCGGCTACATGACGGAATTTGGAGATGACACCTCCTACGAAGATGCCTCCGGCTCTGGCTACATCCATGCAGATGGGAACCAGGACTCGACCTCCAACTACCCGGATGATGACGAGACCTATGGTGACTATGATGAATCTNGATGCCTCCGGCTCTGGCTACATCCATGCAGATGGGAACCAGGACTCGACCTCCAACTACCCGGATGATGACGAGACCTATGGTGACTATGATGAATCTGCATGGGAGGATGACCAGAGGGAACGGGAGATCGAGGAGGAAGTTGTGGCCTGGTATGCAAGCCAGAACATCGATGCGCAGACCTGTGCGCAGGAAGATGTGGAGCTGGTTGTGGATGCTGTGGAGGTGGAGATCTCAGCATACTACAACCGTATGCAGGCGGAATCCCGTGGAGTGACCAGNCTGTGCGCAGGAAGATGTGGAGCTGGTTGTGGATGCTGTGGAGGTGGAGATCTCAGCATACTACAACCGTATGCAGGCGGAATCCCGTGGAGTGACCAGCCCTGCAAACAGCTCCAACTATGGTGGTGGATCTACAACAATGTCATCCCAAGAACGCCAAGCCAAAGTTCTTGCAGCCAAGCAGAGATCTCATTGTCGAGCATGCGGGCAATTGGGACATTGGCAACGGGATCCAATCTGCCCCCAACGTGGACGTGGAAAAGGCTTTGGGAGGAAAGGCAAAGGATGGAAGTCTGGTGGAAAGCCAAAGGGCGATGGGAAAGGCCGTGGAAAGGGTGGAAAGAAGGACAAACCCCGTGTTGTCTACTTCGCTGTGGGCGAGGGTTACCAGGATGATGGTGGACATTGCTACATGGTTGTTCATTCGAGCCTTGACGATCCAGGAGACACTTCATCGACGACTGGAGGCTTCTTGGATGGAGAGCAACAACGGATCCTGGAAGCTGAGGTGCAACGTCTCATGCAGCTGCCGAAAGATGAGATCGACCGGAGACTTCAGCAAGAGTTGGAGTACATGCCACCGGTATCAAAAGCTGCATCGAAAGCGAGCCCAGTTCCTGTGGCAAAGTCCTTTGTGCCGCCGCCAGAGCAGGCAGCATCATCTACTTCGAGAACCACCTTGACGGCTTCGAGTTTGGCCGCAATGAGACCACCGACAGTGCCACCTATGCCTACCAGGAGCAGTGGACCAATTTTGGACCCTGAAGAGCCTCATCAACCGGAGAGTGGATGCCCTCACAATGATGTGACACGTCGTGGGAGCAATCAGTACTACAATGTCCTGACCTGCAAAGACTGTGGAAAAGTACTGCACAGGGAGAAACGGGAACAAGACCAAGACAGGCCAATGGCAGTTTTCACCCCTACGGAATGTCCTCATCCTACAGATCAAGTCTCGTGGAGAGGATCGAATGGCTATGCCTGGAAATGGACATGCAGTGCTTGTGGAGCCAGTGACTCCGTGAAGAAGCAGCCAGGACAACCACGACCCACACCCGGAAGAGGATCTTCTTCTGTGGTCGCACTCTCTGAGGAGGCAGCCTTGGAACGCAACTTCAACAACGATGCCCAAGCCATGATGGACGAGACCCTCTTTGCTGGATCGGCAGAATGGGTTCAATTCAGAGATCTACTTGGCCGGATGGTGAGCAATCATATTGCCCTGCATGGCGCAATCACACAGGGCGAGTTCTTGCATGTGGTCAACGCCACCTTGCTGTGCTACAAGACTCTTGGATCAACTTTCACTCAGGCGATGACATCAATGCCCGAAGCACGACCTTCCCCAGGAGCAAGATCTACGACAAGTGCAGCAAGATCAACTACCAGCGTTGGCACTTTGAGGACTGAGTCTGGGGGGATTTCAGGTTCCAATCTCATCACCTTTGGGAGGTACAAGGGCTACACATTCAGTGATGTCTTTGAGATGGATGCAGGCTATGTTCAGTTTGCACTGGACGAACATGCCAAAGGATCAGCCTTTTGTGCCAACATGCAGAGGTTTCAAGATTACTGCATCAGGCGACGAGAGTTGGAGCAACCCTCAGTGGCCTTCATGGTGGACGATGAGTTCGCTATCAGTGGGCCGGATGATGATGACGTGCTGATGTACTTGGACAGTGGCTGCAACTCAACATGTCACGGCCAGTACTGGATGGAAAGATTTGAGGAGACCACCGGCTACACGCCGAAATGGATGTCTCATGAGCGCAAGAACCTTCAAGGGATTGGTGGAGCTGCTCAGAGTTTGGGCATTCGGAAGCTCTACATTGCCCTGGAAACCTTGGAGGGCTACACTGTTCCAGGAATCATCACATCGATCGAGATTGAAGGATCACATGCCCCTCTACTTCTATCACTACAAGCTCAGCAGGACCTTGGCATGGTGATCGACTTAGTTGAAGGCACTGTGAAGTCACGAACTCTGGGATGCACTTTCAGTGTGGTGAGAGGACGTCGAAACCGACTGATTGGTCTTCGACTGACACCCGGTGACTTCATGGATGATGGTGCCACAGTCCCTGTCAGCCTCATGGCGGAGTCAGATGACCGAGGACGTGACTGGGATGATTCCGATCGATGGAGGAAAGAGAGGACCCATGGGACTCTCGATGTGAAGAAGGTGTCGAAGAAGAAACATCTGAAGAAGATCGGCCGCAAGAGTCGAAGCCATTCTGACGCTGCACTTGGCAGTGCTGACACTCCAAGCTTTGAAGCCACCAACACTGGCTTGGAGGAATGGACTGAGGATGATGTTTTTCCACCGGCACCACAGCCTGTGCTTCCGGCTGCAGACGAGGAGTTCGTCTATGTGGAGGTGGATGACACTGATGATGAGGATGACGATGTGCTCGTCACTGTGGATGAGAACCCAGAAGGGCATGCAGAATCACCAGAGGAAGAAGATGAGCAGCACAGAGAAGAGACCACCCGTGATCTCATTGAGACCTTCGAATCGCTGCCTGATGACATCTTCGGGAACCCTGGTGGTGGAGATGGTGGAGATGGAGATGGATCACCATCGAGCCCTACGTCTCGACACCCTGAGGAGGACGAGGCGGACTACTGGGAGATCAAGGATGACCTTGTCATCAGGCACCACATCACACCAAGGAAGCAATTCTTTCACCCCAAAGATGCAGAGATGTCGCTTCCCATCGATCTTGGTCGTCTGGGACCTACGAGGTGGACCTTCATCAAGTACCTTGACAAGGACGAGAAGGACACAGAGATCGATGCTTGGAAGGGCTCTCCTTCGACAATTGGTCGAGACCGTGCTTGGATTNCTTCATCAAGTACCTTGACAAGGACGAGAAGGACACAGAGATCGATGCTTGGAAGGGCTCTCCTTCGACAATTGGTCGAGACCGTGCTTGGATTGGCACGACAGAGTTCCACATCACGCCCATCGATGAGGAGCTCAAGACTCAGAGAATGTCATGGGGAGATGAGCCGAAGAAAGTCATGAGCAAGGGTCAACGGAAGAGGATTCAAGCCGAGGTGACTGGTATTGAGGAGGAGGACTATGCACTCTGGAGTGTCCTTCGTCGACAACGACTTGCCATGCCTCGTGGATGGAAAGCTCTCCTTGAACTTTTTGCTGGTGCCGCTGTTTTGACGGCGACTTTCCAAGCTCAGGGCTATGAGTGCTGCAAGCCCCTTGGCATTCAATCTGGGTGGAACGTTTTTGATGCCAATCAAAGGAAACAAGTCGAACGAACCATTGATGAAGAACACCCATACTTGATCAGTTTGGCGTGGCCCTGTGGACCGTGGTCGCCTTGGCAAAGGATGTGTCCTGATAAGGAGCTTGTGTGGACCAAACGACGGGACTGGCTGGAAGTCTTCCGCTGGTTTCGCAAGATCATCAAGAAGCAACGAGCCCGAGGAGGAGTTTCCATGTTGGAGAACCCTTGGCCAAGTGAGGCCTGGAACACCGAGGAGATGCAGCAGGTGGTAGCACTTGGACTTGAGNCAACGAGCCCGAGGAGGAGTTTCCATGTTGGAGAACCCTTGGCCAAGTGAGGCCTGGAACACCGAGGAGATGCAGCAGGTGGTAGCACTTGGACTTGAGTGCGAAAAGATTGACATGTGCCGATTCAACTTGAGAGACCGTGAGTCTGGATTGTTGCATCGCAAGGGCACCTGCATCGCCACCGACTCCGTTGGGATTGGTGAGGTTCTACATGGAAAAGTATGCCAAGGTGGACATCAACATCAACCACTGGAAGGCAAGAATGCCTATGGGTCACGATGTGANCTCCGTTGGGATTGGTGAGGTTCTACATGGAAAAGTATGCCAAGGTGGACATCAACATCAACCACTGGAAGGCAAGAATGCCTATGGGTCACGATGTGAGCAAGCTGACAAGTATACTGTGGAGTTCTGCCGAACGATTGTGAAAGGAGTTCAGCGGGATTTGGAGCACCATTTGTGCTATGCCTTCGCAACTGAAGATCTGCTGGAGAATGCTGAGGAAGTGACAGAGGAAGTGACCCTGGATGGAATTCATGGACCTGAAGATCTCGGCAAGCTGTCTGCTAGCCAGGAGATTGAACGCAACGTCACTCATGAGGAGGACATGGAGATGTTGGACAAGGAGGCGGATCCAGAAGGTGAGAAGCGGAGGAAGCAAGAATGGAGAAAACTATCCAAAGCTGAACGAGTGGGCATTCGCCGTCTACATCACATGACGAGCCATGCCACCAAATCACAAATGACCAGAATGCTCAAGTATGCCAATGCCGACAAGGCGGTGATCAAGGGAGTACGGCACTTCAAGTGTCCATCTTGTGATCGCATTGCCCTGGAGAAAAGACCCCAAGTTGTGAAGCCGCCTGATCCATATGTCTTCAACGACTCCATTGGGATGGACATTTTTACTGTCAAAGATGCTCTGGATCAGTCATTCCACGTGCTACATGTGATGTGCCTGGGAACCCATTTTCATGCAGGTGAAGTTCTTGGAGCCGCACAAGGAGTTCCAAGTTCCAACAAATGTCTTCAAACACTGCTGAGGATTTGGNTGAAGTTCTTGGAGCCGCACAAGGAGTTCCAAGTTCCAACAAATGTCTTCAAACACTGCTGAGGATTTGGATGAACTGGGCAGGTCTTCCGACCTACATTGTGTGCGATCGTGGGACGCACAATCGTGGAGTGCTGATGAGCGCCCTGGAGCAACGAGGATGCAGATTCAGATTTGCTGCCTTGGAGGCGCCATATCAACTTGGGAAGATCGAACGGGGAGGTGGCATACTGAAGGGCATGATGAAACGTGTCGTTGCTGGTGCAACGGTGATTGGAGAGGATGAACTTCGAATGTGCCTGGTTGAGTGCTTGGAGACCAAGAATCGTCAGGGAACCGTGAATGGGTTTAGTCCATGTCAATGGGTGCTGGGACGCAATCCTCGAATGTTTGGATGGCAAGATGAAGTCGATGATGACTTCCACAATGTCCTGGACCCGGACNTCCATGTCAATGGGTGCTGGGACGCAATCCTCGAATGTTTGGATGGCAAGATGAAGTCGATGATGACTTCCACAATGTCCTGGACCCGGACCCCATGTCCACATTCAACCGACGTGGAGCTATGCGAGAGAGTGCTCGCCTTGCATGGGCGATGGAGGACAGCCACCGGCGTGTCCGTGCAGCACTTCTCCGCCGTGGTGGAACTGAAGAGGAGGTTTATCGACCTGGAGACCTCATTGCTTTCAAGAGGAAGCAAAAGACTGGTGGATGGATTGGGCCAGCTCGGGTGCTTGCAACTGAGGGCAAGAACTTGTGGATCTTGCACAGTGGCATTCCCATCTTGGTTGCCAGCAATCGAGTTCGAGCGGCCAATGCTGAGGAGCACCTGGAGAATGAACTTCTCGACAAGAGCCGACTGAGCAGGAAGAGGCCATTTATGGACCCAGAAGCTGTGCGCCAACCACATCGTCTTGATGACCCTGGGCAACAGCCTTACTTGGACATGCGTGGAGGATCCATTGGAGGCGGACCATCGGGAGCCGACCACTCTGGAGGTGAAGGAAGTTCCAAGAGGGTCAGATCTGGAGATGAAGGAGATGCCAGCCCTGTCAGGAGCTCATATGCACCATCAATTGCAGCTTCGCCAGGAGCACCTGCTAGATCGCAGGACATTGAAGAGCTGCTGGATGCAGAAGTCGAGAAGAGCGGTGGTCCACTTTCATTGGCAAGGCCAATTGTGAGAGAGCAATCTCAACAACCACCAGAAGAACAGCCACATGCTTCACTACCATCACGACCTGATCTATTGCAACCTGAGGAACAATCTCAACAACAGGCTGAACAACACGCTGCGGTGACAGCGACACCGACCCTCTCTACTACCACAACATCAAGAGCACCAACGGTGCTGACACCACTTGCCAAAGCCATGGCCATTGATGGCGGAAACAGACTGGATGTTGGAGTCATCAGATCAAGAGCTATGAGGACTGAGAGAACGGGGCCATATGAGAGGATTGAACCTCAGGCCGAAGATGAGGAAGTCCCTGTGGTGAACTTCAACTTTCCTGAGCCGACAGAAGCCAACATGCTGCTGGCAAAGGAGTTTGTCTGTTTCATGGTGAAGCGCAAGAACAAGTCGGACAACCATGAGATCAACTACGGCCGGGCCTCAGATGAGATGAAAGAGAAGCTCAATGAGAGCCGAGCCAAGGAGTGGTCGAACTGGCTGAAATATAAAGCCATCAGGTTTCCCACTCAGGCTGAAGTGGAAGCCCTTCTTTTGTCGGGCGAGGCCGTGATCCCCATGCGTTGGGTCGACGTGGATAAGAATGAGAAGTTGAGAGCCCCTGGGTCGACAGATATCCCCTTGCGGTTGAAATCTCGCTTGGTGATCCGTGGGGACTTGGAANTGGGTCGACGTGGATAAGAATGAGAAGTTGAGAGCCCCTGGGTCGACAGATATCCCCTTGCGGTTGAAATCTCGCTTGGTGATCCGTGGGGACTTGGAAAACAACTCATTCCGCACAGACTGCCCCACAGCTACTAGCACAGCCGTCCACATTTTGCTGAGCTATGCGAGCTGTAAGAATTTGCAGTTGAAGGCTGGAGATATCTCAGCCGCATTTTTGCAGGGAGCNAGCTACTAGCACAGCCGTCCACATTTTGCTGAGCTATGCGAGCTGTAAGAATTTGCAGTTGAAGGCTGGAGATATCTCAGCCGCATTTTTGCAGGGAGCGCCAATTCAGCGCATTTTGCTGCTGTCCGCTCCGAGAGATGGAATCCCAGTGGAAGGTGGACCATGGATCAATCCTGAGGAGTACATGATTGCATTGATGAGTGTTTATGGTTCAAAAGATGCCCCTCGTGGTTTCTGGCTCGAGCTGCGCCAGACGATCTTGGACAATGGCGTCGTGGAGATTGAACCGGCGTTTTACGCCTTGATCCATGAGGGAGAATGTCATGGGCTGCTGGTGACCCATGTGGATGACCTCTTGTGGACCGGGACACCTATGATGGATGAGGTGATGAAGAAGGTCCAAGAGCGATTCACTTTTGGAGCAACTGAGGAAGGGAGCTTCAGATTTTGTGGCCGAAAGATCGTGGACAATGAAGAGTACATCTCAGTGAGTTCACCTGAGACTCTTTCTAAGGTGAAGCCGATCCACATCGATGGTGGACGCCAACGAGAACCATCAGCATCGGCGACGGCCACAGAGCAGAGCCAAATGAGAGCAGTGCTGGGAAGCATTGGATGGGTCGCAAGACTTTGTCGACCTGAACTCTGCTATGGATGCTCTTCGCTCCAAGGGAAACAGAGCAAGCCATTGGTGGAGGATCTTCGCAACACCAATAAGTTGCTTGCTGCAGCTCAGAAGACCAAGGACAATGGGATTCGATTCTACAAGGGCAAGTTCAATTTCGAAACTGCCACCTTGCTGTCAGTGACAGACGCTTCGCATGCTGCTGAGACTGGATTCAACGAAGATGGAAAGGAGCAGGGCCATCGATCTCAAAGTGGCCGCTTTCTACTTCTTTGTGGAGAACCTCCTGCAGTGGGGAAGCCAGCTCATTGCCACATTTTGGAGTGGCAATCTCAAACCTTGAAACGGGTTTGCAGGTCAACCTTGCAAGCAGAAGTGTTGAGCTCTATGCTGGGATCAGAAGCTGCCCAACAAGTTCGGATCATTTTGTATTCCTTGAAGATTCCGCGACCTTTGGGCGATCGTGGAATGAAATGGAAGACAGAAGCAGCTGATTCCAAGAGGGTGTTATGGTACTCTGACTGTCGGAGCTTCATCGACTACATGTCAGGGACGACGCCCGGGAGCATCACTGACAAGAGGATGGCGATTGATATGACTGCCCTGAGGCAGGAGCTATGGCGTGGAGAGAACGAGGAGATCGGAGATCCTTCGGCAAGTCCCTACATGCCCGTCGAGGCCAATGATCAGCTCTGGTGGATTTGTACAGCCGACATGTTGTCGGACGAGCTAACTAAATCGATGCGCTGGGACGCAGTGCGCAACCTTTGTGACACTGGATGTTTTCCATTGACGGTGGATCCGTTACGGGCAGGATTTCAGTCCAATGTAAAGATAGGAGTGTGAGAACATTTGCATCACATTCAGGGACATTCCGACATGTATCGGCCCGAGGGCCCTTGAGTCAGCTGGTTGCAAAAGGTGCCATGTGCGAGTGCGTGAGCTCGTGTCTTCGAAACTTCGCTCTCAAACATAGTATCCCCATGAACTATTTTCATTTCCATCTAACATGTTTTGTTTCTGCAACCCCACTTGGTTTTTATGAGAATCATGAGGCTATTTAGGGTCAAAATTGATGGCAAATTAGAGGATCATTTGGTCGTAAATTGGCCACTACTTACCATATTTCAACAACTTTTCCATAAATTCCCCATATTCTGGCCAATTTCCCATGAATTTCCTGGACATTTCGCCAGTTTTAGTTTTCCCCCCAATTCTGTCGTTTTTTTTTTTTGCCGCAAAAAATCCTCCGCCAGGCCATCTACGCGTGGTGTGAAGAGATGGGTGCGGCCACCTTAGAAGAGGCCTGGGAGATCCAGTGGACAGTTCTGATGGGAATATTTTTCTATACCCTCTGGTAATTAAATGTAGCTATTGAAAATTGCAATAGAAATAGTGGATGTTCCCATTAAACATGGTGATTTCCCATAGTTATATATTAGTTTGCCAGAGGGTATTTTTCTACTAGAACTATCAATCGATTGGAATATTGGGGATGAAGATGGATCTGGAATAATTATCTAGGAATATTATTCTATATTTTTCTAATAGAACTATAAATCGATTGGAATATTGGGGATGAAGATGGATCTGGAATAAGTATCTAGGAATATTTTTCTATATTTTTCTAATAGAACTATCAATCGATTGGAATATTGGGGATGAAGATGGGTCTGGAATAAGTATCTAGGAATAGTTTACAAACAAATGCAAAACTTGATGATGATGTTTGGATTTTTTGGGGGGGGATTGTGTGTGGTGGAGCGCTTCGCGGAATGGGGAGCCAAGCCAAAGAGCGCATCCATTGCTGGGAAATCCATGCAATGATGGCAAGGGGATTTTCCAGCCATGGAACCGATGACACCGGAGACTGTAAGATAGACAAGGAGAACTTTATGATGCACATTCGGAACCATGGGATTGGAAAGAAATCTCTAACTTGTCTACGTTTTGAAGCCATGAAGGATGGACAAATGGAGAGATTTCCGCACCGGGGGTGATGATCCCAATGATTTCCCGGTTCAGCGTTGAGTCGTCGCTGCTTCAAGAATTCCTTTGTTGCAAAGGGGCTTGAAGATAAACATGACAATTTGGGTTCCACACTTGATATACTGTATATACTTGATATATCTTGATATGGTTTCGTTGATTCTGTCTTTCTGAAGCGATTGGAATAGGGTAATGGCATGTAATGGCAGTGGCTGTGCCAGACTGCTACATGCCTATTCTGTAGAAGGATAGGGACTGATAGGGAAATTCAGATGTGCATTGTTTCTGAAGGTCGTGGAGAGCGCAGAGGACTTGCTTGAGGCTGTGCAAATCAAACCTTTGCAGGTCGGGTCTGGGGGTCTGCTGGCACTTTTCAGATTATATATTCCCGCATAGTCGATTGTCCAGACTCTGTTTCAAGAATCGTCACATATATATATATATACATATGTCACTATATATCATTATATATCACTATATCAATATCAATATCACTATTTATCTATCTATCTATCCTATCTATCCTATCTATCCTATCTATCCTATCCTATCTATCCTATCTATCCTATCTATCCTATCTATCCTATCTATCCTATCTATCCTATCTATCCTATCTATCCTATCTATCCTATCTATCTATCTTATCTATCCTATCTATCCATCTATCCATCTATCCATCTATCTATCTACCTATCTATCTATCTATCCATCTATCTATCTATCTATCTATCTATCTATCTATCCTATCTACATTCCCATTTACAGGCCCAAACGCTGCAACTCAGCTGAGTCCCAATCTGAGGGATCAGGGCGCTGTTTTCGGCCCAGAACATGGCCACAGGTCAAGCGCTTGCAAAGTAAAGCACAAGAAGCCTTGGATGCAGTTCGGATGCACCTTGAAGAGGTGGCGAGTCTGTGTGAAAATGGGGTATATACCCAGCTATGGTCATTTTTATCGGGCAAATATGGGACAATCATGATTCACCAATGGATTTGGAGGCTTTTAGTGGGTTCACCCTGAAAGAACATGAAAGAACGTGGTGTTGATTTACGAGGGAAGTAAAACCTTTGGAACATCCACAGTTTTGCTTTGAGGGCTTCTGACGGGTTCTGAATTCGCAGCAATCAGCACCAGATGAATACCATCCTTCCTGGGAACCGCAGCATCATGAGCTGATTCAGTGCGGTGTTTGCATCGGAAGGTGTTGCAGCGTTTCAAAATCACAGAAAGATGAATCTTCGAAAGATTGATAGATATGAATTAATCCTACTCGTTGCTAGGACATGCTGATTTCTTCCCCCATAAGTATTTCCACATGATTTTGAGTAATTATATATACTATGTATATATATTATATATTATATATTATATATTATATATTATATATTATATATTATATTATATATTATATTATATATTATATTATATATATGTATATATATATGATATTATATATATCATATTACATATATTATATTATATATATTATATTATATATATCAGTTAAATGGGGTTGTAAGCTAGTTGTAACTGTCAAGAGCCATAAGTATACAGAACCCCAAGAAAACACGGAGGTTTTGTAAAGGGATATGCCACCAAAACATGGCTCTATATGTTACAGTACCTCCATTTTAGGGTCTTGAAACGGCCATTGAATGGAGACGAGGCGCAATATGTGCAATCCAACTTTTAACCCGCGGCACAGGTGAGAAACATGAAAGAATAGTTACTTTCTTCAGTGATTTCCACCAAGTGATTCTATGGGCATTCTATCTGGCATTCTATCTGGCAAATCACCTGAGGTTTTATCTGACATTCTTTTGACATGCATTCTGACACATTCTGACATATATTTTGACATATCTTCTGACATTCTTCTATCCAACATTCTATCTGGTATTCTATCTGGCAGTTTATGTGACATGTATTCTCACATTCTATGTGACATGCCATCTGGCATTCTGTCTAGCATATTGTCTGGCATTGTGTTCGGGTCCGGCGTGGCCCCATCGAGTAAATAAGGATAATTTGATTAAAATGGGGATGGCCTATGGCGCTGAGTTTACGACAGTATGACTGACCCATATCCATGTGCCATGGTCAGAACATATACGTGGTGTTACATGTCGAACCATAATTCCGACACCATCAAAGAAGACCGCACGATTTCCACAATCCCCCAGAATCACCGTGCAAAGAACCGCCCAAAATCAGATTTAGGTCCCCAAAGACAAGCCCTATATACTCTGCAGGCGTTTGCTCATCCCCCCAGCACTACAAACCACTTTCTCTACCAGGCTTCCAGCGTCCTTGAAATCCATTGCCAGCCGAGCCAGGGGCGCTAGGGAAGTTCATCTGATACCAATTCAAGGCAACGCACGCGCCCTTGCGACTGCAGCGTCTCAAGTTGCATTCGCTCCAGCTTGCCCTGGTTGGTGCCGAAGTGGATGACAAATGCACGCTCCACAACAGGATTGGGCTTCGCAGCAGGGTATAGCATGCTCATACATCCCATACTGGGAGTTCTTATAATGGCCATTACCAGAGGACCATCCCCCAATCAACGGGCTAATGTAATCCAACTAACTTGATGACAGTTGGTTGTCCCCTTATATCCTCATTAATCCTTTGAAATATCGTGAATTTCTCCATTTTAGGACATGAATATCCCATAAAATCACATTCTTTAATGCTTAAATCCAACTCACTGGACCGTGGCACATATCTTCCACCCCTGGCCTTCTACCGATCAAGTCCTGCATCCAAGAAGCACAGACTCCAAGAACGGCATTGACGGAGACCATCGTGGCCTTGTCCCGGAGCGGGGAAGGTACAAGGTGGGGCCCCCACCGTTTGATAGCTAAGTTGGCTTTGGGAAACTCAGGTGAATTCAATGGTTTACGGATGTTTATGGTAGATATGTTATGATAGGCTTAGAAACCAACAAACCAGACGGTTTACGGATGTTTACGGTACATATATCGAATGATAGGTTTAGAAACCAACAAACCAAACTGAAGGGCACAGCATGGCACAGCCTTGTATGTTCAACCATCATGTCAAACAAAGACTGGCAGCTTCATGGGCTCATGGGCGATTTAGCCTTAAAGAAACTGGACAACCATTTGTGGGATGTCATGGGGATATTTTATGGGATATATTTTCGACTTAACTAACCAACAGATGGGATATAACAAGTCATGAGATACCACAGAAAATTGCGATGGTTCATAATTATCTTCAAATGAGTCATGTTCCATGGCTACATTGCCAAAGGGTATTTAAGCTAATAAAACCTGACTCCGACTCCAGCAAGTCCAAATCAACTGTTTAAGGTTTCTGTGTCTCTAAAAATGTTTACCTCAAGAAATGCCATGGAGATCATTCCCCTTTGAAGACCATCACACCAGTGCAACCAAGATTTTCAGATGTGAGTTTGTCCAAAACCGGGGCACTAAGACTTCGAGATGGCTGAAAAAATCATATCCAAGTTTAACATTTTTTTTTGTTTCTTCAAGGTGAATCCCACATGGACAAGCCCATGTGGTTTATCCGTGTTCCCGTAGGCTGTATCCCTCAACCCGTTGCTAACTGGGATGCACCCCCAAGTACCCTTGGAACTTCTGAACCACGACTGCGGCACAGCGAAAAAAAAAACACTGCAGCCTCCAACCGTCGCCAAGACAATTCGGAGAAGAAGTGTTGAGATCTCCTGCAGACAAGAGAGGGTTTCACCCACCAAAAAGGGTTTACCAAGTATAAAATCTTTTTAAAATTGGAAGGTTTCACCCAAAAAGGAGATTTGATCTAAGCTTGAAAAATCGATAGCTATGCAATTTCATGCCTCTAAAACCGGAGGGTTTTTCAAGCAACATTTTTTTTCGACTGAAACGGGATTGGACCAGCCAGAATGGCGAATCTTTTTGACCTGATGAAATCAGTTATGGGAAACTGGGCAACGTGGATCATTAAACATAATTACCCTCTAGTAATCAAACATGGCAATTGAAAATCTCCATTTATGGGTGATTTTACCCATTAAAACCTCCATTTATAGAGGATTTTCCAATTGCTATGTTTGATTACCGGAGGGTATATAACGCTAAACACCCATCGTTGGATGGGTTCCAACAAACCAATTTCCCAAAATACCCTTAGCCTTGAATCAAAAATGACTAGCTGAAAACTCCCCACACTTTTTGTTGCCGGTTCAAAAAGCCGGGAAAATCCTGGGAATTCCCCATGGTTTTCCACTCCTCCAAGCACCGTGGTTCAACTTCTTCGACTTCGAGCTGACGATGAGGGAATTGAAGCCACTGACCTGAACAACGGTCACAGCGATTTGGTTGATATTTACCTGTTACCCTCTGGTAATTTGAGGTAGTTTATAAAAGCCATCTATGGTGATGACTTGGGGATGGCTTATTGTTGGGGTTGCCACATTCACTAGCAAATGCAATGTAAGATAGCTATTGGCCATTTAGTTCGTTGACCACAGGCGCCTAATTGCCATGGCAACATCCATCAACCTCACGGCTGCACCCGCCTTCGTATTGAAAGCTGGACGTTGCTCGCGGGTAAAGTCCGGAATAGCCCATTGCCCATGTACTAGTCACCAGGATTGACACATAGCAAAACAAGAAGTAACAACTAGTGAAGTGTAGTAAACCCAATCAAAACCATCCCAGTAACCAAAGACTTGGGTGTCACTGGTGTGTTTTTTTGCATTGGGTGTACATCAATATGCTCCAAGGCTGACAAATTTACCATACTGCTGCAATTGGGGATGCTTTATTGAATTTTGGTTTGCTCATGCCTACTCATATCAGTTTACCTCACATTATTGCTCGTCTACCACTCGGACTCGTGTGTGTCTGAAAATTCTACCCCCAAATGGCAACTGTTGAGAGGGAAGTGATCAGTGACCGTTGGATTTACGGGTTTCCCCCAAATTTAAGATTAACCCGACGATATCATATATGTCATACGTCTTGGTTCCATGTTCCATGAAATCACCATGTTTGACCATCTATACTCTGCAATTTGGGCGGCTAAATCCCACATATTTTCAATTATTTTCAGGACTTGAACTCCGTCATCGGTGGATGTTCAGCTTCCGCACCGTCAACTCCAAACGCGCGTTGAGCTTATGCACAGCCTGAAGTGACCGCAACCGAGTCGACTTAGATGGGAATGGTATGCTTTGATGGGTTCAGTTATGGCCCTGACTGCAGTTGCAACTGGCTAAGATAGTCCCATTTTAGCAATAACCAACTGGTTGCAGGAGTTATAATCCCATAGCTGTTGAGGGCTGCAAGTGTTGGTAATTGGGCTATATATGTTCCACCCCCAAACCCTACGTTCACCCCAAACAAATAACACAAACAATAGCATATACTTGTCACCAGAGGACGAATGAAAACACGTGCGATACGCAGCGATTTTGACTTCAGGTTTTTAGGATTCAGGATTTTGATTTAGGGTTTAGGGCTTTAGGGTTTTAGGCCTTTAGGGTTTTAGGACTTAAGGATACTTAAAGGTTTTAGGGTTTGTTGTTTTGGAATGTTAAAAAATGGATAAAAATGGTAGCCCTACGAAGGGATTTGAGCATGTCAAAGGATATGCAGGATCCGTCCGGGGCAAACGTGGGGTTTGCAATCGTCGTCGGGAAGGTCCGCCCATGCAGAACCAGGTGTAGAATGCACCATCGAAGTATACCCGCAGCACGTCCGCTACGCCCACCAGATACTTCACTATAAGCTTTCATACGGTTTTTGCAGGGTTTCTTTAGGGTTCATTTAGGGTTTCCTTAGGGTTAATTTCCTAGTGTTTTGTAGGTTTTCTTTAGGGTTTATGTAAAAAGCGTTGAAAACAGCAATTGTGGTACAGCCAAAACCCCGCAGAGGGTCACAATTACATCCATCACGAAGCGACGTGAGGGACATCATGTTATAACATCTCAACATAGTCGAAGGCCACAAAGTACTGTAAGGGTCAAAAAAATGAGTTTCCCGACAATCATCCCAAAAGAGTTGCGGGCATAGCACAAATGCTGGCCGTAAGTATATATACAGTAGATTGGATGGTTTAAAAAGTGGCTAGGCAAATCATCACATGCAAATATCACCAACAAACATCGACAAACTTGGCAACAGAACGCTTTCCGGAACCATCAAAAAGTTGGTTTTAATGCGTATGCACTTACCTTGATTCGATGCAAACTACTCTTCGCTTGTTGGTGGTTTCAATCAACCCCCTTAGGTACGGCTACCGATTTCAGTATATGTTTAGTATTCATCGTCCATTTTTTAGGGATACCTAATTTTGATCCATGCCCGTTTGTTGGTAACCATCCCCATATTTCCACGCAAACATCCCACTCTGTGTGTGTGTGTGAATCCAAAGCCAATCGTTTCTTGCTAAAAACTTCAATGTCTGCTTCCAAAACTGTTGGTAAACCCCATTGGTGGCGAATTCAATCAGGCATTTGACACCTAGTTTCTTAGTGAAAATCAGAGGGTCGATGCTTCGATTCAGTTCACTGCTGCTTGGGAATTGTTCTTTTTAAAACATCAAACACTACCATCTCATGATGCTTCAACCTCATCAAAACCCTCGGTGTTTTTCGTGAGATTTTGCGAAGAAAAACCCGCCTTGAAGATCTGCACGGCCCAGCGCCATGCCCTGCCTGAAGCACCATGGTTCATCATGGCATCAATGCGGACCATGTTCATAGACCATGATAAAAACAAGGGAACTATGTGATTGATCATGTATCAATCATATCTTAATGTGATGCTAGCTGAATGTAAAATATATAATATGTACTTGTGTACAACTTAATGGGGAATCTGGGTATACAATACTTTATATTAATGCATATTAAAACATAATATTCTCATCTCAATATCGTGAGAATTTTTAAACATCCATATTCTATATATTCCAAGATGACGATGTGTCTGACTAAATTATAAGATATAACTCACTATACTCACTAACCAGAAAAAAAAAAAACACGGTTATCACACGGCAATTTGGGGTCATTCCCCGAATCCTAACCATCAGTGGCGTCACACGTGAGCTCATCAAAATTCATGTTCCCAGATAATAAGATGGTTCACCTTCATTGTTCCCCATTTCTTTGTGGGTTTAGCCAGCAAAAATAGAGTATAAACTCATGAATCCTGGGGATATTTGATTCGGAAAAAATCCTCTCTGAAGGTGATCAAGATACCTTGGGATTGAATGATAGAATGGGTTACAGTAGATTCTCCAGTATTGTTGTGATTCTTGGCGGTTCAAATTCGCCCTCCTCATTGGAGGGGTCACCTTTGGGGGCAGGACAGCCAAGGCCACAGCCTCCATTGCATCTGGGGATGCGATTCGTGCTGTCTTGCTGTCCAAAAACTTTGGGAGTTGGAAACAGGGTCCGGAATAGTCTGGGGATGTTTTGTCTTTTTCTGCTGTTTCTGAATTTCCTCTTCTGTTTGTTTTCTTTTTTATTTGCAGCATGTTGGAGCTGGAAGCTGCCATTTCAACGCGATTTGAAACATTTTGGAGTTGTAACATTTCATTTTCCATAGTATTTGCAGCAATTTGGTGCTCGAACTGTTCATGTTGCATGGTGCTTTGCAACTAGGATTCATGTATATAGGGTTTATTTGGGGTTGGCACGGTTTATTGGGCTTGGTTAAGGGTTTATTTGGGCTTGGCTTAGGGTTCATTCGGACTTGGTTTAAGATCTATGTAGGGTTCGTTTAGGATCTATTTATGTAGAGTTGGTTTAGGGCCAGGGTTTATTTGGGGTTGGTTAAGGTTCATTTATATGGTGTTTCTTGGGGAGAAGCAAAAGCAGAAAAGCAGAGAAGGAAAGAACCAGGGGAAAGCAGAAAATCAGCTGAAGAGAAATCCACAATCCCCACAAAAACAAATCCCCAAGAAAATATCAGCCGAATCTATATGGATGCTATCAGTGGAAATGCATCATGACTGGGGTCGAATTATCCCATGGTTAAAGTGAACCAGAAGCCCAACCTGACCCTATTTTCGCACAATTGAAGAGGCAAAACCGACATGAAATGTGAAGTTTTTTGAACCGTGCCTTTCCCGCACGCCGCGAGGGTCAAGTCCGCTTGTCTCCTGCTGTGGGAGAGGGAACTGATGGGAACTGGTTCAGAGCCTGAATCAGATGTCTACATGTAGAAATGCCGTGGTGATGTACAAGTGCAAAACATGTACGAAAAATGGAACATCAAGGATTGTGAACTATCATTCTATTGCTATTCCTATCACAATCTAAGCATATATCTTACATACCCTCCGAAATTTAGCTGAATCTTTATAGCTGGTTGGTCCATTTTCTCATCAAAGCTGCATAGAAATGACCATACAACAACCCACTAACTTGTCATTCACCAGGGGTGACCCAGTAAGTGGTTTGACCAAAGAAATGGGGCCCGAGCTTTTCGTCAAAACGTCAGGTACAGGGTGAGGCCTGACGTATTCCGAAACCACAGAAGAAAATGGTGATTTCACCAACAGAAATGGGGTGATTTAATGGGATGATACATGACTTTTTATCTCAAGGGGGATTAAAAAGTTGATTCATCCTGAAATATCTCCGTAGAATGATAGCTAATTTGAGGCACATAACTTGGTGAAGTAGAGTTGATGGGGGATATAAGTACAATTAATGGGCCTCACCTCGTAGCTATGCTGTCCCAGCAACAGGAGAATCCAAAGAGGAACAAGAAGTCGCTGTTCAGAAACGATAGGATGGATTGAAATTTGGGTACCACCCAAATTCCATGGTTATCATCCTTTTCACCTTTTAGATTGCAATCTTTCGCTATGTATGTGTATGTATATATATATATATCATTATAAATCCTGTTTCAGGAGAAAATCACATATTTCAAATGAAGAATTCCCACATGCATCCTAATTTTTGATGTTGAGACTGCTAGTATTTGTGCTCATACCAGTACTTGTAATGCTTATACTAGGTATACCCGGCATTTTCGGCCCAATTGCGCCCCGTCCTTCCACGTCCATCCTGAGATATTGCGGGCAGTATTGTAAAGTATCGGCTGTGGCTTATGTCTTATGTGTATGTGTATATTATATATATATATATCGGATTGTGTATTTCAACAAACATGGACATACACACATAGTGAATAGGCTATAGTCCATTCAAGTCACCCTCCTTTACAGGTTTTTGTTACCATGTGTTGCCTCGTTTAAGGGTCTTCTCAACATAGAAGTTTCATAGAAGTTATCATCTTTTCACAGGGCTTCGTGTTTCACTGCTTCGGAATGGACTCCGAAAGGGACGTTGCCATTGGCAGCTAAAAAGGGCCGAGAGTCCGGGGGAACTTAAACCTACTATACCGGGAAATAAGGTGTGTAGATAGATATCGATTTGATGAGTATCATTGTCATTTAGCAAATATAACCATACACTGTAAATGATGTAAATATGTGTACTGTAATTATATGTGTACTTATAGTAGATTGATCAAATGGAGTTCAGTTGTGATAATGAAAGCAGTAAAGAGGTAATTCTGGAGTACAACGTAGGGCCCCAAGATAGGTAAGTTTACCATAATAACTCGGATATCTGTGCAGGACCTGATCGTTGTTTCCCCCAGTATACTGTAGTACTAGGTAGGAATCTTGCTGGATGTACAGGATATACTTTAATTATCTACTGTTCAAGTGGCCTGCAAACCAACTTTTAAAAGGTGTCACATTGTATCGGTAGTGATGGGGTTAAACCTACCACAACCTCCCGATAAAGTCCGAATATGGGGGATCAACTGCAAGAGCAGTATTGAAATGTCTTGAACAAGAGCGCAACTCTTTGACGTTCTCTGCTCAACATTACTTGGAAGTGCAGTTCCAGGTATAAATGGATATATATATATATGTGTATAATTATTTGATTGGTATATATAACCACTTGTACGGGCCCCAAATCCAAACTTATGGGGGTTAAGATACCACGGTGATAGACCCCCAGGTACGCTCTTCCGGAGTGTTTCTGGTCTGGATCGTGTCACGACCGGTCAACATCTGGATACATCTGAAAAACCTGGAAGTTTGGTGGCTTCTTTAAGAATGGATACACTATGATAAACTACATTACATTAGGATTACCATGATACAAAATGTTACATTAGGTGACCTAGGCCATGCACAAAAGAACTCAATCAAGACAAGAACAAGTGGGCATATCATGCAAATCAGACCATCTGTTGGATTTACTGCTCCGCATGTGCACCCTCAGTCATGCTGGCTAAGTCAAATGTCATCCTGTCATTTCAACTATTCACAGATTGCTGCGGCAAGAAAACCTACTACACCACCACTTTGCAAGCACACGCCATGCACAAAAGAACTCAATCAAAACAAAACAAGTGGGCAGATCATGCAAATCAGACCATCTGTTGGATTTACTGCTCCGCATGTGCGCCCTCAGTCATGCTGGCTAAGTCAAATGTCATCCTGTCATTTCAACTATTCACAGATTGCCGCGGCAAGAAAACCTACTACACCACCACTTTGCAAGCACACGCCATGCACAAAAGAACTCAATCAAAACAAAAACAAGTGGGCATATCATGCAAATCAGACCATCTGTTGGATTTACTGCTCCGCATGTGCGCCCTCAGTCATGCTGGCTAAGTCAAATGTCATCCTGTCATTTCAACTANACAAGTGGGCATATCATGCAAATCAGACCATCTGTTGGATTTACTGCTCCGCATGTGCGCCCTCAGTCATGCTGGCTAAGTCAAATGTCATCCTGTTGTTTCAACTATGCAGAAAGTGCTGATATTGAAGAGGAATTTCACATAATTTCACCCAAAACCACATCCTGAAGTTAGTTCCCAAGATTTGCTCCTTTGCATGGCCCATTTTAGATGCCAAAAAATACATCCTTTTTGATGAGTAGATGATATTTCCATTGTCCGAATTATATATATACTCTCTAAATACACAACCTGCATTGTTGATATGATGATACCATATCGTTATATTCTCTAACTGTATGATGCTACATGGAAACAAAAT
Organism: Symbiodinium sp. clade C Y103; assembly: GCA_003297045.1. Taxonomy (NCBI): domain Eukaryota; class Dinophyceae; order Suessiales; family Symbiodiniaceae; genus Cladocopium; species Cladocopium sp. clade C. The sequence continues at coordinate 645,754 of BGPT01000014.1, forward strand.
CCATTTACCCAACCTGCAGCAGACTTGACCCAGTTCCTTGGTACCCTTGGGCCGCACCTCGCTCAGAAGCTGCAATTCTGTCGTCCAACTTGGCCTTTTCAAATGTCGACCAGGAAGAAGGGAGTGCAAGGGAGAGGAACTGGGACCTTCAAGATGGGTACAAGGTGAGGCCCTCCAATTATGAGTTGATCTTTAAGCCCCATGACATCTATATATATATATATATATTTTTTTTACATATACATATATATATATATTAGGTATAGTGACCATAAAGCCCAGTTATGCAAGTTGTGTTTACCAACTTAGCTGTTCTTTGGAGACCCCAAGATAGATAAGCTGACCTACTTCTCCCACCCTTCCCCAGATAATCCGAGGTACCTCTTCGCCGATCGGGCAGATGCAGCAGCTTCCTGTCAGCAGGGGAAGAAATGAAATTCCCCTACCCATTGGTGATTCACTACGGATCTAGGGGGATTTCACAGGGTTTAATAGTTGAGCGTCGCAAAAAATACTCTCCAGCGATTCTCAGAGTCTATATGTTAATGTCATTGGAGTGCCCCAAAATCATCCAAGTCATGGATGACCATGACCTAGTATTGAAACAACCATGGTGCCTTGGGGATTCACCATTTTTAAGAAACCCTCATTTGGGAAACGTTAAAATGAGCATTAACCAGCTCGAATTGCTCTTCAATGTGCTTTTCCTGTCAACTGCGACCCAAGAAATGAACGAAAAGCAAACTAAGGATCCTACTTCCTTCATGTTTTCGATGAATGGATCATTAAGAAAAAGCAGAAAAAAATGTCGGGATGGAAGAGAAATCATAGACCAAAGATCTCAAAAACCTCAAATCAGTTTGATCATTTACTATCGTTGGCCGCACTGCAAAATCGTCGCATTTCATGCATGTGGGGATGAGTCAAGAACAAGTCTGCACAAAATGTGGATTGCTAGTGCCCTACAAAAAGGATCGAAATGCACCAGAAGTCCCTCGTATTAATAGAGAAATACAGATGATTTGTCATGCTACATCCCTTCACATCAACTCAGTCAGTCTTCCACAATTCCGATCTTTATTTTCTAACAAGTCTGCCTCCAATATCAATTCATCAAGTCTTAGATTCATCGAATCTACTGTTTTGGCTTGTCTAGAAATAAGGTACCCCTCCATCCATTGCTCTATCAACATTCACCGTATCAAAATGGGTTCAGAATAGTTTTAGGAATTTTCTTTTGATCAGTTTTGTTGGTTTTTTTGGGGTTTCTTTCCTGGCACCATTTGCCTTGTATTTGCAACAGTTTGGAACTAGAACCTGTCATTTTGCATGGTATTTGCTACATTTTGGCATGTCCACCTTCCATTTTGAATGGTATTCGCTACATTTTGGCATGTTTACCTTCCATTTTGCATGGTATTTGCTACATTCTAGCATGTTTGCATTCCATTTTCAATGGTATTTGCTACATTTTGGCACTTCAACCTCTCATTTTGCATGATATTTGCTACGTGAGGGTTTCTTCTGGGTTTCTTTAGGGTTTCATTTAGGGTTTCATTCAAAGCTTCATTGAGGGTTTCCTTTTGGGTTTTATGTAGGGTTTCATGTAGGGTTTCATTTAGGGTTTCTTCAGGGTTCCATTTAAGGTTTCATTTAGGGTTTCTTTAGGGTTTTCTTGAGGGTTTCTTTATGGTTTCATTCAAAGCTTCATTGAGGGTTTCCTTTAGGGTTTTATGTAGGGTTTCATGTAGGGCTTCATTTGGGGTTTCATTTAGGGTTCTTTAGGGTTTCATTTAGGGTTTCATTTAGGGTTTCATTCAAAGCTTCATTGAGGGTTTCCTTTAGGGTTTTATGTAGGGTTTCATGTAGGGTTTCATTTAGGGTTTTATTTAGGGTTTCTTTAGGGTTTTATTTAAGGTTTTATTTAGGGTTTCATGTAGGGTTTCATGTAGGAATTCATTTAGGGTTTCTTTAGGGTTTTCTTTAGGGTTTCTTCAGGGTTTCATTTAGGGTTTTATTTAGGGTTTCTTTAGGCTTTCATTTAGGGTTTCTTTAGGTTTTTTTTGGGTTTCTTTAAGGTTTCATTTAGGGTTTCATGTAGGGTTTCATGTAGGAATTCATTTAGGGTTTCTTTAGGGTTTTCTTTAGGGTTTTCGTTGGTGTTTTTTGATGGTTTTTTTTAGGGTTTTATTTAGGGTTTCATGACGAATTTCTTTATGATTTCATTTAGGGTTTCTTTAGGGTTTCATGTAGGGTTTCATGCAGGGTGTCATTTAGGGGTTTATGTAAGATTTCATGTAGAGTTGTAGAGTTTTATGCAGGGTTTCATGTAGGGTTTCATGATGTTTCGTATAGGTTTTCATGTAGGGTTTCATTTTGGGTTTCATTCTGGGTTTTATGTAAGGTTTCATGTAGAGTTTCACGTAAGTTTCATGTAGGGTTTCATGTAGGGTTTCATGTAGGTTTTCATGTAGGGTTTCATGTAGGGTTTCATTTAGGGTTCCTTTAGGGTTTCATTTAGGNAAGTTTCATGTAGGGTTTCATGTAGGGTTTCATGTAGGTTTTCATGTAGGGTTTCATGTAGGGTTTCATTTAGGGTTCCTTTAGGGTTTCATTTAGGGTTTTTCTAGGGTTTCATTTAGGATACAAACAGGAGAGAATAAAGCAAAAGAAAAAGCAATGCACCAAGTTGGCACCAAGAGACAGCAAAGAAGAAGCAGAGCNGAGAGAATAAAGCAAAAGAAAAAGCAATGCACCAAGTTGGCACCAAGAGACAGCAAAGAAGAAGCAGAGCAGCAAAAACGCATGACTGCAGAAAAAGAATAAGTAGAAGTAGAAAGGTAAGGAAAGAAGCAGGAAAAGCAAAAAGCGGAAAAACAGGGAAGCAGAAAAGCAAAGAAGCAGGAAAAGCCAAAAAAACGGAAAAGCAGGAAAAGCAAAAAAGCGGAGAAGCAGAAAAGCAGAGAAGCAGAAAAGCAGAGAAGCAGAAAAGCAGAAGCAGAAAAGCGGAGAAGCAGAAAAGCAGAGAAGCAGAAAAGCAGAGAAGCAGAAAAGCAGAGAAGCAGAAAAGCAAAGAAGCAACGAAGCAAAGAAGCAGGAAAAGCAAATAAACGGAAAGCAGCAAAAGCAAAAAAGCGGAGAAGCAGAGAAGCAGGAAAAGCAAGGGAAAGCAAAAAAGATCAAAAAAGCGGAGAAGCAGAAAAGCAGAGAAGCAGGAAAGCAGGAATCCAAAAAAAAATCCCGAAACTGATCAAAAAAAATCCTAAAACAATTAGCCCTCCTATCAAAATTGCCATTTGGTGGCCACATCCACCGTTTTCAAACACATCCATGTGATGTCAAGTTTCTTGTGGTTATTGCACTTTAATCAATTATATCACCAGAGAATAGCCATCACTTTTCCCAATTCCGTTCTTGGCTTTATCATGCTATATCCCACTATATCCAGTGTGTATCCGAACATTATATGAGGGTTTCTTGAGTCATTGGGGGATCCCCCAAGTCACCATAGTTGTTTCAAGTTTCCAAGTCATGGATGACCATAGTCATCCATGACTTGGATGATCTATAGGGGTTGTTACCCACTTTTTAGGGAACCTCCACATATAGTATATACACGCATCCTAATTCTACATATAGACCCCGAGGTTTGCCCAAGCCCCGAATAGCGTAAATACCATAGTGAGGAGTTGTAGGTCATGTTAGTTATGTTGATGTTCATGATGATGTCGATAATGTCCAATATGTTGATTATGTTGAGAATGTTGGCCCCCATCATCATCATCATCATCATCATCATCACCATCATCATCATCATCATCATCATCATCATCATCATCTTGCCTTGCCCGGACGCTCGTTGCGAGTCCGGGTAAACCTCAGGGTCCTGCCGTAATTCTATTGTTGGTCATATCACAATATATCCCACTATATCCCAACTAGATCCGAACTATACCCTCTGGTTATTTAACATAGCCATGGAAAATCTCCTATAAATAGAGGTTTTGATGGGAAAATCATCTATAAATGGTGGATTGTCCATGGCTATGTTAAATAACCAGAGGGTATCCCTATTGTATCGTGATTCTGGTTGGATGACCCCGTCCAGATTCAGGACTCCCCCACTCCCTGTCCTTTCCAGGACCGAAACCCGCCGCCACAGGCAGACCTGCTAGCGGAGGTTCATTTGAAAACCACACATCAGTGGATTGATGTATGATAGGAATCTTCAAATACAAAAGTAGAAACCTACCGTATCCTTGGTAAACAATTGTTCTATCTTTTCAATGGTTTCTATATATGCGGTTCAATTCATCAACAGCAGCAACACTGAGTGGAAAAACATGTACTTTCATACACGCGCTCAAGTCACTGAGCGCTATAAATCTACTCCTACACATACCACGACCCCCTAAAAAACTGATATTTGGCTCGTGAATTTAGTTTTTTTTTTAACATAGCAAAAAATAGGCCACCAACTCACAAAAAACCAAGGTTGAGCCAAGAAGTTGCCTGCCAATCTAAGCTGGCAAAGGAAAAGAACAATTCAATTCATCAAGTAATAGCGAATATAGTGATTATAATAGCGATTAATAGTTGTTAATAGTGGTTAACCACTATGTCAGGCAACCTAGCTATTCTGATTACTCTTGGAAAAATCTGTTAGTTACACTTCTGTTAATGCAACCTGGCAGTCAAAAACTGCTGTGTTCAAGGGGTACATGATCTATCGTGTTTCTTCCTGCAACGAATACCTGAAACGCCATGGCTTATCTTACTTATCTTAGATACATTACTATTACAGCAACCAGAAAAAAAAAAAAAAAACACAACGAATCTGCCCCATAGTTTATCCAAATAAGTTTTTGTTCACCGAAATACAGCTCACTATTGGTTGTATGGATGTCAACTAACCTTAAGATTCCTTAAGATCCAAAATGAATGATGCTTACAAGTCAGCATCGCACATAATATATAATTCATTGTGATATTGTCCCGCAATGCTTGCGTAGAATCAAGTCTGGTTTCAAGCGAGTAGTCTAAGTCTACCCCCAAGGCCCATGCATCTTCAGTTGAAAATTGGGGCTGGCCATTGGCCCCCAGAGTTGCCAACTATATGAGGGTTGCCTGAAAAAATGGTAGATTCCCAAGTGACCATGGTTGTTTGAATGCTCAAATACAGCCTAATAAAAGGATGATTTAGGGATTAGGTGCCCAATTTTAGGAAACCTCCATATGTATGTGTCCATCTAGCCAATCTCTCCTCTCTGGGTCTCTGGAGGTACGCCTCTGTTGAGCAAGGGAGGTGGATGGTGCACCAAGATCTGCACGGGACTGGTGGCCATGCACCAGTCTTGCCAGACAGGAGGAACTGTTCAAGGCCCATGAAGGGAAAAGTTTTCGCGGCGGTTGGGACTCAAAAATGTGTGGCGAAGATGCGGATCAAAGGTCGCGTCAACCCAGTCTTGGAGCATTCGGTTCAGCGAACAGCAAAATGTTCACGTTCTTGGAGGTGGTAAGCCCACCGAGACATGAGTCTCCAAATTGGACATGTATGTCTCCGGATACCCCAAAAGTGCAATGTAAGCAGGCAAAGTGATGGAACATGTGATCTCATGTGGGTCATATATGCATCTAGAAATCCTCCCTTTTTCATAGCACCTAAACGCACTTGAGCTGTCACTGGTGGCTTTAACCCATCCGACTAATATTTGCCACTGAGGATTATGACATAAAATAGAGGGAACAATCATTTAACAAAAATAATCGTGTTTGAAAGCACCAACGGGTGGATACAGCAGCTCACTACTCATGTGGAAAGCCAACAATGAACCATCCTCAATATATACTAACCCCGATTTGGGATGATGTAAAATGAATCCCAAATGGTTGGTGATATAATGGGATGGGATTGGGTGTGCCACATTAATCCATGATGCTGATTAGTATTTGCCCACGTGGCCTCGTCTGAGAGTCATCATATTCTCCAATGAAATGGTCAATTTGGGGGTAGGGGACTGCGTAAGGTGACCATTTTCAGACACATCCAAATGACCATTTTGCTGATATTGTATCTCATCAATAAACATTGTATCAAATTATATCCATTGAATTCCATTGATATCTGATGATATCTACATTCTTCATGGTGAAATCTCCATTTGTCATGGTTAAATTCCATGTGGTATATCATGATTTTTATGGCTAAATCTTCATTAATTGAGCTGTGTTTTTCAACGATAACCCATCGGCTTCAAACAACTTGTCCCTGGCGCCTGCCATGAGCCCGCCATGGTCACCAACGTCCGGAACAGCGAGGAATCCCAGCCGAGAGGGTAGTCCCAACTGGGTCCCGAGTCCCGGGAATTTTGACCCAATTTTTTGAAGCAGAAAAATCCAATGGGAGTGTTTTTTTTAATGATTTTTTGGAAAATGATGTTGGTCGGAGCCATGTGTTTTTGTTCGCGCTTCTAACTTCAAAGAACGAACAGCACTCAGATTGTAGTGGTGTTGTTCGCTCTACTTGTTCACCCGATGGGGGGTGAATCAACCCAGGAACAGAACACACCTTGGTGCATCATGCGCCTCTGACAAACCGCCAGCCAAATGGCTCTGACATCAAAAGCCGTGACAATTTGTGCCAAATTGACAAATCCCAGCACGAATGGATGGGATAGGAGCTGTTGGTTTTAGCAGTCACCAGTATATATGCTATTCCCCCATCTCGGGACCCCCCGTGAGAAGGCTGGTTTGTAAACCCTATGAACATCTATTTACTAGAGTTGTAAGTTAGAACCATCATACAAGTTATGGGAGTTAGAATCCAACTTAGCGATCATTTGGGAGCCCCCCCTTGTAGATTCTCTTGTACTTGGGCTGTTTCTGTCTTTCAGTGCAGTAATTCGGAAATCCACCAGCACCCTGCTGACTAGTCCTGGGTGCTGTGTATGGAGGTTTGCTAAGTGGAGTACTCCCCGAATCATCCAAGTCATGGATGACCATGATTTGGAAACTTGAAACAACCATTGTGACTTGGGAATCCACCATGACTCAAGAAGCCCCATATGGTTGGAACGTTAAGGGTCTGATTGAATCGACCATTGGATGTTCTGCAGCTACTCCTTTGCTTCATACACAACTACTACTTCCTGCCATTTCATTCCTCCAGCGAAAGATTCACAGTGCGTTTTTTCTTTTTCAGTGGAGAATTTTAGATCACCTGCCATTACCAAACATATACCAGTTGGTTTAGCCTAACTCGGCTGTTTGGTGCTTGTAACTTGTAAATACAGTCAAATGATGTCAAATGGACTTCTTATAAACCAACAAACGTTTCACGTTTGTGGGGCACCACCGGCCCCCCCGACCAGCGCGGCTGACACGCCTCTTTTTTGGGCCGAGCCGACGCCCGGACCTTCGTTCCTTCCTCACTTGGTAGAAGCTACCAGCCGACACCAGTCCAGCCTCAGGTGGCTCATCCATGGCTGGAGTTGCAGATGTTCCCTCTAGCCATAGAAATGGTGGATTTTCCCATTAAAAATGGTGTTTTTCCATAGTTATGTGAGTTTACTAGAGGGTAGCCAATGTGTTCATATTCATGCAATGTGTTCAGTTCATATTCATGCATTTCCTCAAAAAATACAGAAACCAGAAACAAGTGTTGCACAAAACTGCCAATGACCAACAACTTTGGCACCCCAGTGAACCCCACTTTCCAGCAACCAAACTAACCAAACGCAACAAAATATAGAGGCGTTCAAGGCGCCGAATGTCAGACATCTTACCAAGTCTCACTTCATCACTACATCTCCATCATACATTTATAGCCCTTAACAGCCATGAATGGGACTATAACTCCTACAACTGGTTGGTGACATATCACTTAAATGGGGTTGGAAACCAATTATAATAAGTGGTAAGGGCCACAACTGTACCTCAATTATCCTCAGTTTGTATTCAAAAGTTGGTTCTGCTTCCCATTTTGGTGGGGTGTGTCTGAATCGATGTCAACTTTTCATGGGGAATTCATGGGAATATGATGGTTAAGCAGGAGATTTGACGATTATTTCCCAAGCTTTGCGACAAAGCCAGAACATAATGCTATTCCCATGTCATTGACATCCTCATTTTGGGTGCGAATCCCCCATCAATCCCCATCTTTGGACACGGATCTCTACTTGGATTATCCCACCAATCGGGTAACTGGTTAGTCACCCTGGTTAAGAGGTCCCCGATTGGTGGCTTATCCCATCTATCAATGGGCGAACTAAGCATGGTTACTAACCACCTGGGGGCAGTGGGGTGATCCTCCAAATGCTTGGAAGTGAAGTTCCACTGATAAGTGGATATAGTTCACCATAGTCATAGGGGCCCCATATCCCTATATGGGGGTGAAAATCACCATGGCTATAGCCATGAAAAATCCTAAAAAGTAACCTCAACTGCACCCCCCCAAAAGGTTGTATCCTATGTTATATCAAATTCAATCCCCATCAAATCCTATAAAGTCACCATTTTTTGCCAGTTAAAGCTCATTTGTTCACCCAAGTTCAATCCAAAATTCCAGTGAATTAAATGAATTAATGAATCTATACATCATTTTTCATGGTATGGTCATTTGGGGGCACACCCCATTTTCAGACTAAGCCAAGTTACCATTTCTTTTGATTATATCCCATCAACTATGGTCACTATGTCCCATTAATATCCCCACATTTCATGGTTAAATCGTCATCATCAAAATCATTAATCATCATTAATCATCATTAAATCCCATTAAATCACATTCAATCCGCATGAAATCATCATTAAATCCAAAGAGATCATCAAATCCCTTGAAATCACCATTCAATCACCACTAAATCTCATTGAATCACAATTTTTGATGGTCAAATTGGATGAAACCACCACTTTTCCACCCGCCCCTTTTTGAACCAACCCCCTCCGAGCTCCGCACCACGAAGGGAACCGCGAAATCCAGGAAGCTCACCTCGATTTAGGGCACAAAGTGGCACCATGGAACCCCAACTTTAATGCTGATTTACACTCTGGTAATTTGTTACATAGCTATTGAAGCCATGGCACATAGTTGTTTTCCCATTAAAAATGGTGATTTTCCCATTATATAAAGATGGGCATTTTCAATAGTTATGTAAACGTTTACCAGAGGGTAATGGGTCAAACTGTTTGGGGGATGGTCATCCCCATCTTCTTTGATCTCCAAAAATCCCCACTGAAATCTCATTGAATCCGACACGAAATCCATCCGAAACTCGGCCCATCTTCAACCCGAAGCCCAGGATTTAAATCTTTAGTTTCATCGCGCCAGGGTTTTTCTCGGCACCTCTTCCACTGCTGCACCCAGGAAAGGCTCCCTGGGCGGAAACTTGGTCCACGTTCAAAACAACTTCAGCCCAAAAAACCTGGGATTGACATCTTGAGTTTCTAGGAAGACTTCAGCTATTTACAACAGATTTCTTAAATCTTCCCAATTCTGGGTCAAGGACAATTGTCCCAACCCAGTGAAGCACGGAGCTGAACATTGAACTATGGAAACCATGGTATACTTGAAAATAGAATACATATTTATCGGTTGGAAACCCAATTTTGTCTGAAAGTAGTACTGGTTATAGGATGTGCCTGTAAATGTGAGCTTCATCCTGTTCTCCGACTGGGTTGTGGTTCAGCCACTCCAATAAAGCATGGTAGAGTCGCTAAGGACCATCATACAAGGTCCAAGGTAGGTGATAAATCACTTTTCAACTACCTTCTGGTAAACTAACATAACTATTGAACATCCGCATCTTTAATGGGAAAATCAACTATTAATGGGCCATTTTCAATAGCTATGTTAAATTACCAGAGTGTACCACAATTTTGCTTTTCAATCCGATGGTACAAAAATGGATGTACCCTCTGGAATCGAACATTTGAGAATTGAAAAATCATCATGTTTTTCAAAAGTAAATCATCGAACTATCCTCTGGTTATCTAACATAGCTATGGAGAATGGTCCATTTATAGCTGATGTACAATGATGATTCATCCATGAAATATGCTGATTTTCCATTGCTACGATAAATAACCAGAGGGTAAATGAGCTATGGCCAGGCTTTGCGCTGGCGCAGTGATTTAGAGGGTGGCCTTGAAGCTTCGTTTAGGGATGGCTTTGCGGGTTTCTTTCGGAAACTCACAAACATTGGATTGGTTGAAAGGAAAATCTACAGGAAACCATGGTTTTCCCCATGAAATAGGGGTTTCCTGTAGAATGTCCCAATGACACAAACATTCAAGTGATTTCAAGTGTCCTTACTGTATCTTGGGACCCACAAAATGGGAGCGTTCCCAAATTGGCGACCCAAGTGACAGGCTTCCGAAGTCCAGCTCGCGGAAAACGCCTGCGGAATGGGGGAAAACGGTGATTTCACCAACTAAAATGGGGATTTAATGGGATGTATAGCTGCTTTGTGACAGCTAAGTCGACTTGAAAGTTGGTGAATAGTATGGTTTATGAATGTCTATGATAGATATATCGAACTAGACCATTTACTATCGTCTTATAAACCAACAAACATAGCTGGGGGGACACCACCTTGTGAAGACTCTTAGTCATGAAGAGGAATATCTTGCAAATACATTTTGACATGTCTTGTAGACTATGACTGGATTAAACATTATTTGTACACATTATGTACACATTGTTTGTACACATTATGTGGAGTAATTTGTAGACTTTGACAATATCCACACTATGTACACAATATATGATTCTGGAATATTGTGGGGTAATTTGGTAAACCCAATGTCATAAACCATCCCACGCAACAACCATGACTGGATGTCGTTTGACATCCAGATCATCCCAAATGGAGCTATACCCAAGACTAAACCCCGAGTGGGGATGGTTTATTACTGTTATCCCATACAGCAATTCCATGATTTTGCCACGCGTCGTATTAATATGTATGAATGCATATTCCCCTATGAACATCCTACTACATCAATCCACTATCATTGGATTTACCACATTAATTCTTAATGTACAGTATATGTCAGAACGATGTGAGCGTGTTTCGTAAATTGAATCTACAATAACCCAACCGAGGTTTATCCAAAATGGGGAATGTTCAAAACCAAAAATGTCGTCCCATGAAATACGGTTGGTGAAGAACGGATTTCCCAGTTCATGATGATGATAATACCCAATATCTAAAGGATAGTATGAGCAAAAATAATTAAACAACTATCATTAATCCTTTGTCAACTATATATATTACCATATTCTTGACAATGAAAACCCCTATAAAACCACAAACTAATATGAACAAATCATCAACCACCAGTGGTTGAACGCAGCCACTGAAAAAAAAAAGTGGAAGCCCAAGAGGAGTTCCACCCAAGACACCTTGGAAGTAGAAGGCCACGATGGCCAAAACCACCCCAAAGGCCAAGGGTAGGACCTCAGCCAAATCCCACCAACAAAAACGGATCCAGATTGGAGTAGTGCTCAATCCGCATTAAACATACACCGTATGTATAAACATATATATATATATAAGATTATATAACTATGTATTGTGTACATATTATGGTGTATACATGTATATATATATATAATATAAATTATATATATATATATTATGATGTGGTGAAAATATGTGAAAATAATAGATATGATATATTTGTTAATCGAATTCAGCACATTTTTGGTGGTTGACGTGATACATCTTTGCATCAACCAGCAGAGATTGTTGGCTTTGTAAAAAAAGGTTCCATGCAGATTTCCAGCACAACGGTGAATCGCTCCCATGTTCTGCACATCAACCGCGACCGGGAAACGGTATCGACGAGACCGCGCACGCCAACCTCAAAGAGCCGGAGCTACGAATCTCATGAAAAGTGGCTGGGAAAGCCCTGCACTGTCGGTGGTTGAATGGGAAAATCATCCAACGAAGTGGATCCCAACCACCAGGAAGTGGAAAGGCTTCGGATTTGGATCTGCTCTGCCATGCATTTCAAGATATTTGAAGCAATCCAGAAGATTTGTGGATTTTCCATTGCCCTGCTTGATTACAACTGTGGGGATTCCAAAACCAAAAATGCAGGGAAATCGGCCACAGAGAGTGCAGATGTATATACTAACCAACAAACTCAAAAGGAAGATTAGCCAGTTCGGGGTGCCTTTCTTCGAGGAATGACCGCTCTCGGTAGCATCCCCATCCAGTGGCAATTCTTTTGTTTCTTAGGTGAAGTAGTTCTCAACAGGTACTGGCACACAAAATGACAAATCCTGATCGTTCCTGATCTGTACCATTTTGTCTGAAAATAAGGTACCTCCAAATCCAATGGTTTATTCTAGTATCAGTTTCTCCATTTGAGACATATCCCTGGTTTGATTGGTTGAGATCCCTAGTTCCATCTATTTCCTATGCTTGCAATCCCATTTGTAGCTTACAGCAAGCCTGTGGAAAAGCCAAGGCTCCAAGGCGGCCGCTTCAAGAGCCAAGTTGGCCAGACCCTCTTGCCACAGGAATTTCCTTCCGGGGTGGGATCTAGATGGCTTTCACAATGTGGAAACGCCCCAGTCATATTGAAGAAAATCATATCGTGATTATATAGTGGATATATGCTGGATATAGGTTCTTAAAATGGGGGATCTCCAAGTCACCATGGTTGTTTCAAGTTTTTAAGTCATGGTCATCCATGACTTGGATGATTTTGGGGGTAACCCCCATGACTTAGGAAACCTCCATATCTACAAATTGCTTCGAGGATCTTCGAGGTTTATAAACCGATCCACCTGCAGATGTATCTACCACAAGTCCAACACTAGGTCCATCACCCAACCTGGGCTTTGAATCTGAAGTTTCTATGTTAAACTTCACCTTTCCCAGAGATTTTTCAGATTTTTTGTAGTTCCATTCATCAGGGTTTAGCTTGCGTGGTTAGACACCTATCCAGCTGTAGATTTATAAACCATGAATATTCCACAATTCCAACACTTAGCGTGATTATCTACATATATATATATATATGTATAGTAATATGTAGATATGATCCAAGCTTAACGTTATCCATCTTTGCGGATCTTTGCGGGATATATTTTGAAAACTAGCTATAAGATAATGGGACAATCATGGTTATTCGTGTTAAGACATTTATCAACCAGGAGAAACCGATAAAAAGTGACCCCCCCAGTCTGCCAGAGTCCTGAAGACAAAACCATCGAGGAAGCCTGGCACCAGGCAGAGCGTAGCCCCAGGAAACATGGGCTGTTCTAAAGGCCTAACAAGGTGGTGCCGAAAAAAAAAAAAACGCAATGGCTAAGTTGATGCAACAAGTCCAACAACTTTTGTTCATAGGGTATAATGGGGTTTACAAACCAACAAACATCACTGCGGGCACACCACCTTTGATGGACTCTTTAATGAGAAATTCATGTTTTTTTGGGTACCTTATTCTCAGATAAACTCCATTGTATAGGGGAAAAAAATAGAAAAAACACCCAAGAGGAGTTTTACTTTTTATTTCGGTAGTGTAGTTCTTCTCTTTATGGCAAAACATGAAACCATAATCAATCATAGCTTCTGCGGTTGCAAGTTTCAAGAATGCAATAATTACCTTGCTTTCAGCTGGGTAATATTCCACATTTGGAAAACATAAAGTGATTACTTACTCAACCATCCAACGTTGACCCAGCAGCATACGAGTCATCGCAGCTGGGTAGCCCAGAAGCCAGACATCCACAGGTACCGAAGCCACAAGTCATACACCATCATACACCTAACACACACCTTTTGGCTTTGTGTACCTTTGATAGGATTTTCCATATAAGCCATCCATTTTGGGGTACAGTACCCAAATTTTAGGAAACCTCCATCTGGCAGCCATGGTTTCTCAGAATCCTGGGACATTAAACTTGAGCAAGTTGCTCAGGGCACACCCTGTAACGTGGGCCGCCAAGATAGGATTCTGTTCGTTGGAAGCAACAAATAAGTATTGGATTCATTGTGCAAAATCACTCCATTGAATGGGCGAAACTAAACCTGCACTTGAAAAGAGATATTAGAAGCCAAACACATGGAGATTTAACTTGCTTTAACCAAGGAAAAATTAGTTTTGCCTTGCTTTTTTCAGCGTGCCTATGTTTTTTTCGTGGGAGATGAGGAGATGAGGTATAACTGAGCAAGGTCGGGGCCTGCCACCATGACTTACATGGATGTTCTTTCCATCGGGTGGCTGTGTAATCCTAATGAAAGATCCATTCAACACGAAACATGCTGTGAAAGTTCCGTCAGGAAAATTCGCCGTAACATCGGCACACACACAAAAAAAATAAAACATGGACCTACCAAACCGGTTGAACAAGATATGCTGTCATTGTTTCTTGTTCAATTCCCAATTGTTCTTGGTTCAACCCGATGCATATGTCATATATTAGATCCTCGAGTAGATAGAATGTGGACATTTCAAAAAAAACTCACTGATATCTGGAAAGATGTTTGAAAATTCCATATTCTCTTTGCTGCAGGATGGCTAGAAATATACATGTGGAGAGATATGGGTGTGCATCAAAATTCGGGTATGGATCGGCCCGCGGTAATCCGGACGTATGGATCGGTCTGGATTACCTGCGTTTTGGTATGGATCGGGGGTATGGATCGGCCTGTGGGTTCAGGGTATGGATCGGGTTGCTACATTTTGACTCGCAGCCATATATGTTTTTTTTGCTATATGCATACGGTTCCAGTGATGTCACGACGTGAGGTCATTGTAGTTCATCCAGATATGCTTTTGTGTTTTCAAAAGTCAGGTTTAATTGACTGCAAACATATTCGTCCACATTCTATCTATTCAAACAGTTTTTTAGTGAGGTTTATTCAAAAAAAGACATTCCCAGTTTTGAAACATGATTTCCCACTGTTTTTGGAAAACTTATTGAAAAATACATATATTCTATCCCAGGATGATGATACAAGATGATACAAGCTATAATCTACACGGTATATCGGTATATCAATGTCAGTATAGTGTTGATCCTCCAAACCTCCTCCCCCGCAGCCCTCAGAATTCGCCTGGACTGATGACCACCCGGGCCAAGGCTCGGTCCACTCCTGAGTCGATGGGGGGTTCACCTGCGAAAAATTGGTATTTCACCTTATTTCACCATGGAAAACTAAAAAATATGTATCTGACATGATCTGAACTACCAAACTCACCACTTGCTGGACCAACAAGTTAAATCATAGGTTAAATCAGTTTTAGATCGTAAAATCATGTCACCTCCCCCATTGACCCAAATCCCCGCACCTGGCTTCTTGGAGAAGGACCCGAAGACCGAGGCCTGCGAGCTGAAGATCTGAAAACATCCACCATGTTTTCATACGTAAGTCATCCATTGATGTGAAAAAATCACCATGAATTGCTCGGTAAATGTCGGTAATTCATCCATAGATCATGGCCATATGGCTTCCACATCTGAATGTTATAGCATGTTATAGCTTACCCAGAAGGTGAATTGCTGGGGGTTGATGATTGGGAACTTGTTTCCAAAAATATGCCATGATTGTCCATGATTCCTTTATGTTTTTTTTCGTGAGAGGTCACTTTCCATCTCAGATGTCTAAACTGCTACCCCCTGGTAAACTAACATAGCTAGGGAAAATCACCATTTTTATTGGGAAAATCCACTATAAATGGCCATTTTCAATAGCTATGTTAGTTTACCAGAGGGTAAACTGCTAGGTCATGGTGAATCTCATTGGTCTCATTGCTCCAGAAGGACACCACATCTTCACACTGAGGATCCATCCAATTCCCATCATTGCAGTGACCGTGCGGCATGAGGTCGCAACATCATTTACATCCAGATTCATGTTTCTCTCTGTTATCCCAACAAATCACCATATCAGTTTCTCAGATTCTTAGATATATCATGATATATCCACCATACACCCCAACAGTAAGCCCTTGATTTTCCGAGAACAGAAACCCCAATGCAAGGTGCCCATCCCACGAGCCGATCGCTTGCGCCAAGACGCGAAGGATCCCTCGGTATGGACCCAGAAGTCCAACATGGATCTCAAAGCCTTGTCCTCGGAAGCGGCGGAAACAACGCGAAAATCGGATGCCCCGCTCCATGTCCCAGGTCCCAAAAATCTGTTGGTTTTTTTTGGGGGGTTAAGTCTTAAGTGACTTAGTCACATTCCAAAAAAATAAATCAGCAGATTCTGTTTGTGGTTCACTACCTATCATCTTTTTTTCTCGTGGCATGCGCCTGGATACCCAATTGACCTGCACCTACCATGGACCCTGAAGGATGAAGTTTATTTCAGGATGCATTCGGAGCACATGGAAATGGAGATAGAGAATCGGAGTTCTGATAAAGAGAGAGAGAGAGTCAATCCATTGGGATATTATATATATAATATATATCTGGATTGTCAATGGTTATACTATCATACTATGTTCGATGGATTACAATTATTGGGATGATTTCAATCCAATTATCTGAGTCAATCTTATTTCATTTTCCTGAATCCAAAAAAAGAAGGTCCAGGATCATTTTGGAATGTTTGCCCTTCGTACCAAGGACACTCGCGCTGGAAAAACATGTCTCAGCTCTGTCTGCAAAAAAGAAACGAAAATAACAAACATAACATGGGAGTCTGCGAGCGACAGCTCTGCTTCATTCACGAGGATGGTTTCATTGCAATAGCAGCTTTGAGATAGGACAACCTGTGTTGGAACTTGTTCCTATTCTGTTCATACCAAAATAGATGGGGATCTATAGGTGTTTATCCCCCCAAATGGTACAAAAATGTCCTAATGGGTTCTGATCCCCACCCTTTACTTACCCCCATTCCTTGGACATCCCCTGATCATCACCTCTACACTGCTTCCCAGATCCCCAAAAGCTGAACTTCTAGTGGGTAGTGGTTACAAATTACCATCAGATTATACTATCGTAGCGGTTATGGTTATAATATATATATATATATATGTTATATATATATATATGTTATATATATATTTATAACTATCTATATATATATATACAGGCTGTGGATCATGGCTAGCTTACCTAACACATCACAATCATGTGACCCTGTGGTTGGGAAACTCCATTCGCAGCTCGTAAAGTTTCAAAGGCTTCTGATTTAAGAGGGAATATGCACAGCCACGGTGAAAAAAAAACTCCAATCTGGCCCCAATCCCTACACCAAGGTGCGTTGCCGCGACGCAGCAGCAACTTCACAATGAACTTGTCCAGACCTATCATTGGGATAACTCTGCAGTGAATGGGTTATTCAAGGTTATATTAACTAGGATTGAATGGTAGATCATGGTAGATATATCTACAGAGAATGGGGTTTATAGAGCAAGAAACATCTCACTGACGGCACCAGCTTGTACCAGTTGTCGGTTGTAATGGAACTGATTTTCCATGGCTATGTCCATGGTGATGGTTGTCCTTGGGAGTCTGGACATCACCCGCAGAATTGTAGCCTTTTCTGTCCCAGGAGTGGTTGAAAATCACCCCCTTCATCCCCCTTCCCTTTTTTGTAGGCCTCAAAAACACCCCCCAGAACCATGGTGGATGGAGGGCTATGTTTAAACCACATATTGTCCCAGGCTCGGAGGACCCTGTGCCAGGAATTCATCTTGTCTCAGGTGGTTGGTGGTTGATGGAATCCTGTGTTTGGCTGGTAAGAATGGTCAGAAAACCATCCTTTTTTGGGGGGGTTGCAAAGCCATTTGACCAGATTCTTGGTTGTTTAAGATCCCACAATCCACGTTGATCAACACCGGGTTGTGCGAGTTACGGGTTGTGGGATCTGAGGATCCACCTGTATAAAACCCGTCTTGAGAGGTCCCTATGAGGTTGATATAATTCAGGAAAAGAATTAATGGAACGTCGTCTGAAACCAGAATCATGTTGAAGTAGATGAAATCTGGAAGTTTCAATCATAGTCCATCTCTCCATGCTTTGTCGTTCGTATCCCATTTGTGTTGATGAACTCCGCAGTCTTGCTGCTATCCAAAAAAAACTCACCCACCTGAATGCTTCAGAAAAAAAATAAAAAACTACTTCACCAATCTGCAAAATGTTCAGCCATTTTGGGGCCCAGTTATCAATGCTCATTTTTTTCCCGAACATTCCGTCTGAAATTGATCCAAACCGACCTGCCTGGCTCTTGTAACATCTCAGTGATAAAGAGCATCACATCCTCACGTTTGGCGATGCGCGCGAACCACTTCTGCATGTCCTTATCCCTGTTGAGCCACCTGGGTGCCCAGGCAGTCCGAGCTGGGGTTAAATTGTTTATAGCATGTTGTTAATTCTTTATAATTCTATGGTTCGTGGTAGACATATCGAACTGGTCAATTGGTGCTCTAAACCAAAACCATGGAGCAGTGTTTTGAAGATGTTCAAGTATAATCTAATAGTTAAGTTATACATATATCATATATAGAATATACACGGCATCATACAGTATCACCTTTTATGACTAAACATTGACTCGCCAAGCTACCAAAATCATGGTTGACGAGCATGGTCAAGAACTGAGACTGTAGTCCAGCGAAGCCAGCACGCATTTGAAGGTGGATGGAGAACCGATCGACATTGAATGTATCCCAACTACCATGTAGAAGCTACTAAGGTATTTACAAAAGTATCAAAAAGGTGACTCACAAGTTGAGAGATCCCCGTTTGCAGTAACATTGCCTAACATTTATATATTGAAGGTTGATTCTGAAGATGGGATCCGTTCTGGTAAGACCAAGATGGTGATCTCACCCGGCGGGATGAACGGTTCAACACGTTCAAAAACGTGTGATCAATATGTAACATATCAAATTATTGAAATATCTATCGATATCAGCCGGTTGGTCTAAATTCAAGTTGCACCATTGATTTCGGAGGTTTACCTGGAACCCTTCAGCTATGCAGCTTTACATTCATCCCCCAAAACAGTTTTAAAACAGCCACTTCCCCCGCCCAGAAAAACACACAAAAAAAGCTATGACCTAAACCCAGAATTCTCCTAGATTGTTGTTTGTCGTTTCTTTTCCGGTTTTCTGGGGCTGAGATTCCAGATGAGGCCCAATGATTTTGCACTTCAACCCATGCATCTGGAAAGAATGTGGACATTCAACCCAAAGCATCTGGAAAGAATATGGAAGACCTGTAAACACCTGGAGAGAATGTGGAAGGAATGCTGTCGGCCCGTGCTTAAACAATATTATTGGGCATAATATGATAACATATGAAGCTCACAAACACACCAAAAACACACAGGCTCACAGCTCTCCTTGCTGTTTCCACAATGATATTCAATGTGTAGAAGTCTATAGATCTATGAGCTCGCATTCAAACATCAAACAATAGAATCATACTACAGCAAAATCTAGAAAAACATGCAGCATTTCCAGACACGTGATAAAATGGGGCCCCTCTTTGGTTGTTCCCAAAAGGTCCCGGGCGCGGAACCCGGCGCACCCGGCCCTTCCCCTCGTCGACCCTCGAACCGCGCGACGTCACGAAGCGATAGACCCCGGGCTGCCGCAGCAGGCGCAGCACGAAGCGGCGCGCCTCCAGAAGGCTCAAGAAATCCGCCACTTTGTCCTGTGAAGTTAACGGGACGGCGAAGGAGAGAGAGAAACATTGCAAAACCCGGAAATTAATGGTGAATCATCATTTTCCCTGGTAAATGGCGATACTTGGGGGATATTGGGGGTATATTCTATTGACTGGGGATAGAACAACTGGAACAACATGAGGATATAGCGGAAAAGGATTGAGCAGTGCCCCCCCTTCCCGGTCCAGAAAGCCGTCTTGCAACAACAAGCGCTTTGCAAAGCCTGCGCCACGTGGATCGTTCAGCAGCGCGCCCAACCATTGGTCGATGCCAGGAGTAGCACAGAAATTCATGGCCTCGGCCGCAGCGAAAACCAAAAGATGGAAAAGTAAAATCTTACAAAAACAATGATAAATGACTTTGTTCAATGACTTTTATATTTTTTGTGGTTCATGTACGGTCAAAAGATGGATTAAGAAATATATTAGTTTTTTTCTATAATCAGGTAGAAACGTGGGTGCTGTGGTCAGGAACTATGGTTTCTAAGTGAAATCGCGACTTCTGGGGTGGATACGAAAGGGAAGTGGCGAAGCAACCCTACCCACCGCCCCTGGGATGAATACTCTCATGGGAGTTCAACAGGGAAAAGCCCACGACAATAGATGGTCAACAAGCAGTCAATAAGCTGGGAATCATGCTCGTTGGTAGTGAGTAAGCCGTTTACGAAGCCTCATGAACGGGGATCACCTGTTGGCAATTCTGTCAGGTCTTCCAGGTTACTTGAAAAAGCTGCGTCTATACCGGGAGTGAGAGAGTTCGGATGAAGGGAGTCTCTGGTAATCAAACATGGCTGGAACACCAATGTTTCAAATGGGAATTAATCTTTGATCGGATATAATCTGGAACTTTCCAAGGCAAGGTTTGATTACTAGAAGATGAAACAAATCTGACTGCAACCGAACAGTGTTCAGGCTCCGCTGGCTGAATTGACACTCTAAGTTCACTTTGAGGCCAGCAGCTACACCACATTCTCAATTTTGGATAATCTTGTAATACCATCCATTTTTCTAGCTGGTTGGTATATTAGTAGCGATATATAAATCTATAAATTTATAAATGTAATAAAAATAATCATATGTATATAATATGTAATATACACCCATGTATGACAAAAGATTCAAGTCCCATCCAAGGCCCTTCATGAACAGTGGCTCGAAACCAAAGAATCCTGGAACTTTGCAAGACAACTTGCTGGATCTTGCTACCTTCCACCCCAAAAACCATCAACTCGACTCCCAGCACTTTTTCCCATCAGTTTCCATAGTTTGATGCTGAAATCAAAGTTCTTCCTCGTAAAAACATAAAATGTTCTTAGCCATGTCCATACAGTAATTTGATGCAAAAATCAGTTCGCATTTTTCTGAGTGAACACCCATTTCTCACTTAAACGGAGTTAAAACATGTAAAACCAGTGAAATTGGGATTTAACATGTTCAAAGACTACTTTCCAGTCAGACCTCAGTTTCTTAAAGATTGCCAAACCATGATCTGTCCTCGTAAAAACTCGGACTAAACCTCCAATGTTCATCAATTTTCCATACCCCCCACTGTTTCTATAGATCTTCCTTAGATCTTCCATAGATTTTTGCAGATGCTTCCCAGATTTTCCTAAAACTGTTCAAGGTTTTCCCAGATTTTCGCATTTTTTTCCAAAATTTGCCCAGGTTTTTCCCGAGATTCTCCCGGTGAAAATCTGGTCGAGGTGCCCATAGCTCCGCGCCGGGCACGCGACAGGCGCGACACACGGCAGCGGGCAGCTGCTGGCGGCGGCGGTGTGCCCAGGCAGCAGAGGCTTCGGCCTGCAGGGGATGGAGAATGATATGAGGATCTATTGTTGGGGGGAATGGAAGGTTAACTATATATATATATGTGATTATATATGATCCAAATATCGAAAAAAGATCATGGATAACATGATCGATTCAATATTGTTGGAAAATAAGGTTGTGATAAGTATTGGTTTACTATATGTGCATTTTACCGTATTGCTTGACTGTATATGATATTTGATGTATGATAAATATATCATAATATCATGACATGTTGGATCATAAATATTGGTTTACTATACTTTACTGTATAGTAACGCAGGAGGGGATATTTCTTCAGATTCTACCTATATTATATTCTAAATGTGTAACTAGACTGAAGTGATTATATCTATACAATTGTGTGTGTAGGTAGAAAATGGTACGATACAAACAATATGATGTCCACATATTATTTCCCCCTAATATGATAGATATCCGCTACATCATAGTATGGAAAATCTATTTTTGATGAAATAATTATAGCTGTTATAATATGATATTGCATGATGTTACAAAGATCAAGTTGAATATAATGATACCATAAACTACACTAGCATCCTCATACTTCGCTTTTAGATCACAATTGTCATAGTGGGTATGGTTAGTTATTCATCATATTTTAATGATGTGGATCATTGTGTATTCCTGATCTGGATCCTAATTCTATAATCACATGATAATTCACTGGAGCATTTACTAGATATCACACCATACTTCACTGGATTTTTAAGGGGAAACCTACAGGACATTCACTGGATAATCATCTCATGATATCATCATAGGATAGGAATATCGTTACTTGGGGGTGCAGTTGAGCACATGTTCAAATTTTCATATGATAACAAATGATATGGTTACATTATCTGATTTTATTTAAGAACATATATATATATATATATGAAACTGACAGTGAACATCCCCGCAACAGGCTCTGGGAAGTGAAAGTGGGACCACAACTGCTGAAGACCTTCAAAAATCAACAATATATTTGTTCTCAAACCTGGCCAATCAATCATAATGGTCATGACCCAGAATAACATAAGAATAATATAAGAACAATAGTAATAGTATTAGGTATTCTGGGCAATAACATAGTATAATAGAAGTACCCCTAATACATCATTAGATCTAGTAACGACATGGGTATCGTTGTCATAATGTGATCATATTGTGGTCATAAGCATCTGAAGGTTTGAGATGATGCCAACATGTACCCATAACCACAATAATCACAATGGGTAGTATAACTTAACCCAATAATATCACAGCCAAACAGTATTATGCTTTACAATGCTTTGCATCATTAGAAAATCATATTGGCTCTAAAATAAATGATACTCAATAATAATCGTCAATAATGAAATTAGGGCCATTGTAATAATAGCGTTCATCATCGGTGTGGTATATCGCTCAGGATTGTCTTTTAATATTATGGTAATCCAATCCAATGAACTGACAATTGACAATCACAGTGGACAAACCAATAAAACACCTATGGGCCATTTAGAATGATATCTATCATAACATATCATAACTTTATCATGTATGGATAACTATTCAAGGCTATGTAAGGGGCTATGTACCAAAAAAAGCACGGATGCAGGTACCCCCCATAATTGCGGAGTAAATTCCCATTGTTTCAGGTAGTTTCAGATGATCGTCGAATACCAAAATCCAATTTGTAGATCTATGGATGATTTTCCCATCAACATCCCAATTGTGCAGATGATTTCCCCACTAACTAAAATCATCTAAAATCCCAATCTGAATAATGATAATCCCATTAAGAACACCATTTATAAAGAATTCTATGATCGCACCTTCGTCTTCAGCACAACCTGCGCCTTAGTTCCAACCAACATTTGTGCCACGGTCAAAACATGGTATGTGGTTTATGGTCATCCATCCCGAATGGAAATCCTTTTAATGGGTGTATAAATCCCCCAAAGAATCCAGAAGATAGAAAAATAAAATCCAACCAAAATAGTCAATTGCCTTTCTATTTTTCTTTGGGCGTACTATATATATATATATCCATATTGATACATGGATAACCCATTGGTAACCATCCCCAAAGGACTGCGTTTGTCCAATCCAACTCTTGACCATGGCACATTTCTCAGGGTTTCAGTCTGACCCTGGAATTCTAATATGTGGCTGTGAATCAGTTGATCTAAGTGAAAAAAATGGAACCCCGGTTTCAAAGTCTTTGGAAGATCATGTGAATCATGCTACTGATGTGGCAATTTTGGCAGTGATACTTCTTACCTGATGCAAATGTTGATCCATTCAGAACTAGGTTCCAGACTTGTTTGCACCAGGCAAGCTCAGATACTTGGTGGTCAAACTACACAGTTGACCACCTGGTTTCATAGCCTCAATCTATTCCTGCTTGTGATACCTCCTTTAGCCACCTACGCGACCCATCGCAATATATATTCAATGTATGGATTCAGAAGATGTCCATGGTTAATCTTTGTGTCACTGTTTTCTTCATCCCTCAGAGGGATGGAAAATTCATCCAGATGTCGCAGATACTTTCAGTGGATATCTCGTAGAACATCATTTCAAGACATAATGCCTCAAATTCCAAAATTGGAGGGTTCAATGCTGGTTTTACACTGATCCAAATGGCAGGACCATCGGCAATCCGTATCTTGGTCTCCCCAACATCGTGCATGGAACTCATTACTGGGATTTGCCCGGATCAAAATGGCCACCCCAGCAAAGAAATGAACTATTGCTTCTTCATTTTGGTGAATTGCCCAGTCTTCAGTCAATCGTTTGGGTACCTGAAATGGGGGATTTCCTAAAATGGTGGTACCCTTATAAGTGGTTGATAATGGAAAATCCATCTAGAAAGTCATCCCTCACCGTCCCTTTTGGGCTTTCCCCATTGTCAACGCTGCTTTCAAGAAGTCATCCCTAAGTCATCCCTTTGATGGTTTCCCCCATGTAAACGCTAGATTTACTGAATGTTTGTTTAATCACTTATGATGTTGAAATTGCAGAAATCACTGTATTCTGCTGGTGGGTCGCCCTTCTTTTGAATGCCAAAAGATTTAGTGGAAAAATCACGTCTGCATGGCAACGCTAGGAAAACATCCCCTGCATCGGTGTGATCGAGAATCCTACAAGAATGCGTCCAAGTTGGGTACCCATCCTTGAGGAAACCTTCAAATTGGCCCTTGATGAACTTTTCACACAACGGGTCCGAGGCCGTTGGTCTCTGAGGCGCCACCAGCTTCGCTGTGGCCTTGTGTTGCAGAAACCGCCTGGTGGGCCACCGCGCATCAGTGCACCAGATGTGCCAAGTTCAAAATATGGGATTCAATGGCCTCAATAAGCCATTATAAGCCATGAATGTGGGTGAAACAATAATAAATAAACCACCCATTTGGGAATGGTTTATACCACCTATTTATGGTGATTTTTGGGATAGTTTATTGTGGTTTTACCCACATTATAAGCCATTATAAGCCATTGATAATGGTCAAAGTATGGCCAGGCCAGTGCCATAACTCATGGCCCTTGCCATTTTTTTTTTGACATTTTTGATGGCCGTCCCAAACGTAAAAATGGTCATCTCATAGGAATCGCGAAGGAAAGGGGTTTTTATCCCTGCGGATTGATGACCATCCCCCAACCCCTTTGCGCTGACACATTTTGGCCCATCCCCATATGAAGGTCTGGGATTCAAACACCAACAAGTGGCGATTTTACCATGAGACAAATGGGACGTCACCCGGAAATGTCATTCGCTTTCGGCAAACAACATGGGATTTGACAACAGGGGAAGTAAACCAGTCATGTTTTGGAGATAGCAAGATGTTGGGATGAAAAATGATGAAAGGATAGATGGTTCCTCCAAAAAGCTGCAAATACATGTAGATATCATATACGGCCGAAAAAGGGCGAATCTTCATGGAAAACATGATGATAATCCAGAGGGTGCTCAACTGTCGCACCCAAATTGGCCTGGCATCTCAGGAATTTGAAAGGCAGGTGATTTTTGTATTGTCAATGATGCGTATAGACCCCTCAAGAAAGGAGGCTGGAAACCAACCAGACATGTTCTTAGCAGAGTGTCTGTTGTATTTAAATATGATTTTTTTGAGTGGATCGATTCATGAAAAACTTTACAGTAAACCATCTTTCTTACACGCTTTACATGCTATGTTCATTTATTTTCACCCAAATATAGGATCTTCGGGCAAGTTTTCCCTTGAACTAATGTTGGAATCTCAGGGGGATTCTTAAAACATCTTAAAACTACCACAAGAATGACATCTCAGAAAGCCGTCTTTCGGCAACCACCACTACGGAGGCAAGTCTGGCGACTTGAAGAGGTACCAGTGGACTCACTTCAGAATGGCCATGGTTGGTACTAGACCATCCGGTAGTCACAACATCAACTAGGGCATCGAATGTTACTGATACAAGGCAATTGTACAGGAAGGGGACGCCAAAGGACAGGTTTCTGTAGATCTCGTAAGAAGGCGAAGTTGGGGGTATATGATAGATTATGATACTATAGTTGGATGAAAATAGACCAATTCAGGGAGTAAGCTACCCTTGACCATTCCCATCTTCCTGCTTTAAACAGTAAACTGCAGCTGGCTTCATGGCCGGTGTACTGTTAGATACCAACAAGTTGTACAAAATTGATCAAACTGGTTAGGTTTGGTATATTGCCATCCAAATGGCAAAACATGATATAAGTTGTACTCAGACTATCCATTCGGTTCACCCAGTTTCGTTGCGCAAATATCTCCTTCACTCATTCTGTTCAGGATCCAATCCTCAATGGTCATGCTGAAACAACTCCCCTGCAGCATTGTAATTGTCATGCTTAATCCGTGGAAAAAAACAACCTCATCTATCATTAATTCCATCCCCCCAAAAGAAAAAACACGCCCCATTGTACCGGTTCCATTACATCCACCATGGTGACTCTGGCAGGGTCTTTAAGAGGAAGAGATTATATCTCCCCCTGAAGACTCACGAAGATTAACGAAATATCACGAAAATTCACTACATCTCCCCCTGAACTCCAGGTTTCGGCCCATCTTTTTGGAGGTCTTCTGGCCACCATCCCAGCCCATTCCGCATGGTCTCCTGATGAGGTCTGATGGCACGGCCACGATGAAACCTCGAGCCATGAATCATCGAGGGGAAAGTCTAAATCAATCCACGTGGGATGGGAATTTATTGGAATTGATGGGATTTATAGTGGGCATTATAGTGGGACTAATAGGATATATCACCACCTAGCCTATAATTGGAAACTTGGGAGTTTCAAGGGGATTTCATGGGGATCTAATGAAACTCAATGGGATTGATTGCATACATATTATAAGATATATAATAGCCAACCACAGTCGGGACTTAACAGCTACCCTCCAGTGTCATCCAACATGGCTAGCCGGGAAATCCCTCCTCACTAAATAGAGATGTCTAGCTGGTTTGTATACACCGAACTCAATGGGGAGAATTTTTCGGCAAGCTATGGAGCTGATTACCAGAGAGTAGCCCAATTTCTGATATGTTGTTGATTGGGAAAACGAGGTTCTTCCAACATGTTACCACCAACAAATCTCGGATAATCTCGGTTTTCAGAGAGTTTTGAGAGTTGATGCAATCATATGCGAATGTGAGTTGATCAGGAATTACTCAGCCTTAGTGGTTTCTGTTGCGCTTGTAATATCTTGTAACTTGTAACCCTGGTAAAATCCTAAGTCCCAAAGTCCTGTCCCATTGAATAATTGGGTGAACGAACAACACGTATTTTCACCACGAGTCGTGGGGTGATTCCCCACGTGCTCACGGAGTTGCTCCAGCAAGACGCTCATTTCGTTGCTGATCCAAATGAGCCATGAAAAATTAGAACAAAACAACGGTCATCCCGTGAATTTCTATGCTTGATTGAATATCGGGAGGTTCCCTGAAATCAGTGTACCCCTAGGTATCATCCATTTATGGACGGATTTTCCATAAAATAGACCATCCATTTATAAGGGTACCCCATCTATGGAACCCCCCCTATGGGTAGTCTCTATGGTATTCCAAATATTCCTGCAAAAGCGGGTCAGGAATAGAATCAATATCAAACCAGGTGGGATTAAAACCACATTTCCGATCCATCCAACTGTTGGGGAAGAACAGCGGGTATGCCGCAGAAAAATCTGACTGGGGTGGTTGGATGCTTGGACCCAGCACTCGCTTTTATCAATTTGAGGATCTCAACCCATTCAGTATCATCCATTTTTTTGGGGGGATTGATGATTTTGAAAATCAATCATGTTTGTTTTGGGAACCGCACTGGTGATGTAACCACTACTGCTGAGGAATAGGTGGCTTTTCATTCCCCAGAATCATGATTCCCATCATCAAGGAAAATCCGGGCCGTCAACAGGAAAATCAGCTGCATCTGCTCCATGCTGCTGTGATATTTACCTACATCTGGGTCAAATGTTGCGGGAAACGTTGGCAAATATTCCAGCACATTCGGGATCTGCATCTAGTGAATCTAGTGTATTCTCAGGTGTCAGATTGGATTCTATGATTCTGAATGGTTTTCTTGAACCCGAAACAAAAGGCCTATACTTGAAGGATGACCTATAACCGGCTTCAAAAAGGTTTCCTGAAAGTGTCGGTGAAATCTACATGATCATTGGTGACATTGTCATTTTTATTGGTTACAGCACATGTGTTTCGTTTATCAAATCATCATTTTCGTTACATCATTCTTGTGTTGGTTTCGCTCGCTGTTTACATTGCTGAAAAATCACAGCTCTTCAAAGTCACAAATCACCAAATGGGCTTGTCTGAAAATCAGGTACCTCTAAATCTCATTGTCTATTCTATTGTCCCGTTGAAATTGCCATGGGGGTCTGACCGTTTTTCAGACCCATGTTGTATTTCATCTCTGTTGGTTGAAATTAGAAAATGCCCAAGAATAATGTGGTTGATGGAAAGTCCCAGCTCATCGATTATTGACGATGATTCTGCGTAAGTTACATGTAGTACAATATTGCACCAACCTGAAAAACAAGAAGAACAACACATTTAAGGGAATGATTCGCTCTTTGCGAACCACAATATTTTCTGACGTCGTATTGCTGCTGTCATTGTAGTTTGGCTGCTTCCCCAGTATATCCTAAGTATAGCATAGTAATGTCAACCGCTGATTTTTTGAAACCATGGTTGATTAGGGGGAGAATCCCCCAATAGTCATTTCATCTAGTACTTAAATGGTACAGTACCCCAATTAAACAGCCGTTTAGGGTTTATTAATCCAACATTTGATTGATCCTATCCCCATAAACCCAGGTCACTCGCTGAAAGATCCGCACAAACCGAAGAACGTCGCAGGAAGGAGCCCATGCCCCGACGCCCCACGATACGAAGCAGGATCTCAGCAGTATCCTGCCATGATCTCGGCAATTTTCCCAAAAATGTAGGGAGGTCCAATGAAGTATAGCAAGCCCAAACAAGATTGAAAGGTAAAATCCGACTAAAATAGTTTTAAAATAGTTGTAAATGGTTTTTACCAATGAAATATGGGGGGGTTCCAATGAAATGAAGGGCTTTATCATGGGTTCCAAATATGTATCTTGTTCCAAAAAATGTATTTACCTCAAACAATCCATCCAAATACAGGTAAATATTTCAGCACCATGGAGCATATATGGGCATATGGGAATGAAATAAAATGGTTTAGAACTCCGACTCCAAGCATGATCACGATTTGAGTGATTTATACATGGTGATTTATACTATTCAATTGGATTTATGAATGGGGTATTTATGAATCACCATATCCCATGATATTAAGTAGCAACTATTGACCACTTAGAAACTGTAAATCACAATCATTACTGGGATTAATTTGACGTTCTATCCATGGATTAGTTCAAAGGGAAAATATGCAAACATCTACAGTTTTTTTTTCCAAAAACAAAAAATGTTTCCGGCACAAGTATTGAAACAATCTGGGACCGTATATAGTATATGGTACAAAGTGGCCCCCCTGAGTCAGAAAAGGTACTTTGCTTTCAGCCAGTGCACTGGATCAGCAACAGGTCCACCCACTACACTGAGTAGGCCTACCCCAAGTGGGGCCATGCGTGTCAAACAAGTTGCAATCTAAGGGGGAAGGGATTGCCACATTTACTATGGGTTTTGGTTGGGTATGGGTCCAAGGTCAAAATTTGGTAATTATCCCACTGGTGAATACTAAAAGAAACCAAAGTAAACTAAGATCTCTGGTCCTCCAGGTCTTTCATTTTGACCCACACCGGGATGTTTTTAGTTCTGCTCACCAGCCCATCCACGCAACCTGCTCTCGACAGAGTTCGACCAAGGCAGTGTCAAGGTAAAGCACCTCAGATCGAAGGCGGACACAGGGTGAGGTCCACTAGATAGCTAGGTCCGTTATAATGAGGTCAAGTACAGGGTTTAGTGGTGGATATGTGAAATATACATATTAATATATAATCATATATACATGTATATCTGTAATCAGACGGAGTTGTAAATCAACTTACAACTGGAGGGCACCACCTTGCATATGATATGATACGAAATTTTCATCTTCTATGACATGCTCCTGAATCATGTCATTGTTCAATAGTATTCACCTGAATGGGAAGATACTTCACTCTTGCGGATGGGGATGCCATGGGCCGGGATGAGCCCTCCGATCCGGACCGTCTGGCGTTTTTAGGGGTTCCGCAGCCGCATCGGTTTCCAAAATTTCAAAACAGAAGATGCCCTAATAGGAAAATCAACTAAAAAGGGGATATATGGAGGTGTCCTAAAATAGGGGTACCCCCAAATCATCCATTTTAAGAGGATTTTCCATTATAAACCATCCATTTTTGGGTACCCCCATTTTAGGAAACCCCCATATCATCTCCAACAATTTGCTTGTTCAGCTGATGTCAATACAATCCCCAAACAGAGACATGAACCAACCCCTGTATTTTGCGCATTAGCAAAACATGGCCCAGCATGGCTCTGCTCATTTCAAGCATAGCTATGTGCAAGACACTGCGGAAGGGGTGTAACAAGTATCAAACAAGCTCTAGGAGATACGCCCATCATGGAACAAACATGATGTCTAATGTACCAATTCAGAAGCAGTCTCCTGGGAAAGTGGATAAAGGTGCCAACGCCAACTGTCACGCGACAAATGGGTATGGGTTAAAATTTGGTACCCCAATAATTGGATGGTTAATACTAAACATAGACTTAGATCTGTGGTCCCCAGGTCTTTCATACCCAAATGAAGTTCCTGGTATTCAAGACATTTCAAGCTGTGATTGCGGTACGTCAAGCGAGGATTTTCAAACTGCTGGATTTTGCTTGCAGGCCACCTACTTGTATCAGGTAGCACGGTTTCTGGAAGGAGCCACTGAACTGGAACTGCTACCAGCAGGTGGGAAGAACATGGTTATTTTTTCTTGCGACACATGAGCAAAGTCATTATCATGGGGTTGCGAAACAAAACTGATGACATCACCAGTGATGGGGGATAGGTGGCTAGTAATTAATTAGTCGTAAAGCCCCAGACTGATGATATAACTATCATGTGGTGTGGAGACTCAATTCGTAGCCGCATGCGGCTCCCAACAGTTTCCTCCTACCCACAGGATAAGGGTGGGACCTCCCCCATGGCTATGAAAAATGGGACAACGGGGCCGGACATCCTGCGTTTCACGCCAAATGGCTGGTAGTGGTGTCTGTTATTCCCACACATGTATGAGATTTTGGGTGTGGACCTATTCCTAAGTTTTCCAGCCAACTAATTGCAGAAAATGGGGCCCCTTGGGCCCGCAAAGAAAGGGCCCCCTGTCTGCCAAAGTGCATTGACGACGCCATGTTCCACTCCTTCTGTGCGAAGAAACACCAACCTTTCCGCACGGCTGGCTGGTGAATCCTTTTGGTGCGGTTGATTTTGGTTTTTTATCAAGATGTCTGCGCATCAACTTTATCTACCCTCTGGTAAACCAACATAGCTATGGTAAATGGTGATGCTCCATATTTCCATAGATTCCATGGCTATCTTAAATTATCAAAGGACACTTAGCACCATTTTTAACTACTGTGTACCAGGGTTAGGTGTCCTTTTCACTGAGCCGTGAGTAACGTCGGAAATCAGAGGGTCAGACTGTTTGGAATGGTCAGAACATGCCCCAAATCATCAATTGACGTTGCTTAACACTATTTAACATGTCATATCATTTACATTTTGAAAAACGGTTGTGGTCCCACATCCCAAAATCAATGGCGGTACATGTAGGCCTAGATATAGCAGCAACATGGATGGTGTTGGTCGAGGCGTTTTGACTCAAATTTCTTGGACATTGTGGTGCCACTAGTCCGAAGTTGGTCTAGTGGAGCCCTGATTCAACTGGCACCATCAATTCAACAGTTATGATAAATCAACACAGTCCTATCACACAAATCAATTTAAAGTATTTATAAGTCCTATGTCGTAGTGGTTACATCTCCACTTTGAATGGTGAAATGTTCAAGTTTGCACCAAAATATGGATCATGAGGAACCAGTAAACCAGTAGGTCCTGCAAAGATCGATGTTTCAAGAAGGTTTCTTGGCGTAACATCCTCGTGTCAAAAGCGATCATAGGAAATCCCACAACAATTTGTCATCTAAGCCATGGCTGTTCGGAATGATACTCATTGGATTGGGTTAAGGGAAAATTTACAGGAACCATAGATTTTCCTATGAAATATAGAGGTTTCCTGTAAATCTTCCCTTAACCCAATCCAATGAGATACCAGAATGGCTGATTTTTTCTAGGGGAAGCCAGGAGCAATGTGTCCAAATTCAAGACCAACTTAGAATCAGGCCTGGGCTCCATAAGCTCCAGGATTTTAAGCGCAGATCATCCCCAGATATCCTAAGCTTAAAAAGTAATACAAATCTTCAAACTAGGTGTAGAGCTTATGAACATGGGAATTCAGGCACTGAGTTGATGGTAACAGAAGTACTGTAGAAAATCAGAGCCTACGCCGGTCCTGGCCCCACACTTCGTGAAAAGCAATCCGAATCGCACGTATGTTCTCTCCTGTGCACTTGTCCAAACATTGGAAGCACCTGGGATAATGCCCGTGAGCAAATATCATCCACAACATCCTGCGGGCTGGAAGAAGTTTTGAGTTGCTTGAAACCCATCCAACTATAGAATAATCAACCATAAATCATGGTTAGCCTAGTTGGAAACTAAGTTAGCCAACTATGGGCACCCACCTAAAGAAGGACGGCAGTGGATAGTGCCAGCAAGGAGCATCGCCCTCCTAGCCCGTCGGTGTCGAAAAAGAAGCTTCCTGGGCCAGATTTTGTCAGATCGGGTTGGGATGCGCGTCCCATTTAAAAACTCAAACCACCAACAACATGTGGCTGTGTCTGAAAATAGGGCATACCTTCAAATGGAGGTTTCCTAAAATAGGGGTACCCCCAAATCATCCATTTTAATAGGATTTTCCATTATAAACACCATCCATTTTTGGGTACCCCCCATTTTAGGAAATCCCCAAATCGCTACTTTTAAGAA
Organism: Symbiodinium sp. clade C Y103; assembly: GCA_003297045.1. Taxonomy (NCBI): domain Eukaryota; class Dinophyceae; order Suessiales; family Symbiodiniaceae; genus Cladocopium; species Cladocopium sp. clade C. Next base: position 678,789 of record BGPT01000014.1, read on the forward strand.
GAAAATGATGAGAATCCACTGGACTTAGGGATACGCAAGTTTCAGACAAACCCATGTGAGTTTGCTCCAAAATACCCTGGACACGGGATGGCCCCTGCATTGAAAGGAATATGATGGATTTAAAGAGGATTTGGGGGTTCAGAATTTTGGGACACACCCAAAATTCGGAAAGACAACATATACCTCCCAAGGAGATAGAAAAGTTGGCCACATGGAAATCATGGAGAAACACGGTTCTTTCCTTTTTGGGGTTGTGATATGTCTGGCAGAATCATAATAATTCACCTGAAATTGGGTACCATCCCTAGGGTGACACAATGGGTGGGTCCCAACTTGTTTGGGACACCCGGGACACCTCCTGAGAGAGAAGTGCCAGAGAAATACAGTGCCAACGCAGCATGGGATTTTCTATGAATTTCTTAAAATGGACCTGAGAAAAATCAACAAATGAACATAGTGCCAAAGCGTTCCAACAGATTCCCGAAACGGTGGATCAATCGATTGGAAAAGACAAGTCAGCAAATCAGCAATGCCAAGTACTAATCTAAGACTCATCTACTACCCGTTGATGTTTGAGAGTAGAACCTTAGCTCTGATCTACTCAGTATGGTTGTCTTGTGACCTATCCCTGGCCCCGCAGCCCATTTGAAAATTGGTTACAAGATCTACAGGCCAGGTGTCAGAAATCGGCCGGTCAAAATTGGTTTCAAGCAAATGACCACGAGCCGCCGACCTGAAGGTTTTGGAGCTGCTAAGGACGGGCTGGCGAAAAAGCGTGATGGCATCTGAGGTTTCAGCTGAGGTTGCCGTCCGTTTTTTGGCCAAAATGAAGGCCACAATACAGAAGAGTTTGTTCTTCTTTCCGGATGGGGAGGTGTCTTAAAATTGTGTGGGTACCCCTAGTTATCATCCATTTTCTTCAATGGATTTTCCGTCGATTAAAACCGTCCATGGGAGCGGAAGACAAGATGAGACTGGAGCCTTTTGGATGTTCACCACTCGCTGACCTGGTCCGAGTCTTGTGCCTATCAACCATGTTGCTCATCAAGCCCCAAGTAATCCAATTAGGCAATTCCATGATTATATGGATAGCAATGCCAAGGTGGGATTAATAAACCCCCTAGTAATGGTTAATGTCCACCACTATTTGGGGAATCCTCCATGATTAATAAACCATGGTTTATTAATCCCACCTTGACATTAAATGAGATTTACCTCATATTTTCCAGGTGTCCAACGTTGTCTCGTTTTGGGGCTATTGTGTATCCCTTAAGCAGTCGGAAGTGGTCGGCCGGAGCATGGCCGTAAAGCTGCCGCCAGAATCAGACTCTTCGGTGAAATATGGGAACCATGTTTCACGCTCAAACAAAAACATGGCCTGATTTTTCACCCTCATCAAATCAACTAATCTGAGAAAACCTCATGCCACACAAAATAGTCAGCATCCCCAATTATCGCCAGTCTGTCATGATGATGATCATCCTTGAGGTTGGGGGTAAGAGATCCCCGCAGTGTTTAAATGGAGGTTTCTAGCTGAAAAATCATCGAAACAAATGAGGGAGTTTCATGGATTCTCCATGTTTGATTGGAGGCCAATCCCCTGGAGGGTAATCCCCAGTCATCATATCAATTCGGTCATACAAGTTACCCATATCTAGCTCTATATATATATATATATATATAACCTTATAAGCCCATACTTCCATGTTCGATGTTCGACTGGACGGGAATCAACATGCCACCGAGCTGCGCAGCAAACGACTCACCAAGAAGGCCGAGACCTTCCAAGAAAGTAGCGCAATCGCCACCTGCTGCAGTGAAAGGCCCCCTTGGGCCCGGTGGGCCGTGGTGGGCCCCATGGATAGATGAGTTGGTTGACGGTTGACAACTGCCGACTTTTTTTTCGAGGATGAGTCAGCGGGTAGATATATATATATATATATCCAACTAGCTAATACTGGGTATTAGCACCACAAATAAATAAGTATATGGCAAATAGATATGGCATATACATATAATAGATATACAGCACAGATATATCTACGGTTAGATGTGGCTGTAAACCACAGTATAATGATAGGCCGCCAAAATTGATTGGTTTAATAGGGTACCTGTAGATGTAATCAACAATTTGTGGGGGTTTGACAATGATACTCCATATCATTCCATATCTCTGTGATGGGTTTGTCTGAAAATAGTGTACCCCTAAATCTCTTGGTTCACCATATTTTTCCCTATATAAATGGCAATGTTATGGGTATTCCCATTTTCAAACACCCCCATAATTCTAATATAATCATCATTATCATTATTAATATCAGTAGTAGTAATACTATTATTATATACATACATATATATATATATTATATATATTAGGATGTTCCCATCCAGATCCCCAAACGCCACTTTCTTGTGACGCCTCGCAAAGGAACAACTGCGCCAAGTGTCCTGTACCTGAAGTGCGTGCGTGCGTCGGAACGCAGCAACGGGACTTCATCCTGATGACAAAATGGGGATCATGGTAGTAATGGTGTAATTAAACCGAAAAGGACCATAGATGGCTGGTAAAAATCCATCATATTTTGAGGCGGTGATTTTCATTGTTTTACATCATAGTATTAGAGATATGATGGGGAAACATCATCGAATAATATCACCTGCGAATGATGGACAGATGTGGCTTTTAGTAACATGACCACTCCTTTCTCACCCCCTCATGGTTAATGGTGGTTGATAAGCCCTTTCTGAAGACCCAAACATCCGCTTTTCATGGCTAAGTTTTCAAATGTGTTGTAGTAATGCATTCCCCCCGATTTGTGGAACCCAAAAAAACGGAACATTGAACCTACAGTTCACCAGTCGGTTCACCGTATGCTTGCACAGTTTCACCATGTTTCACATCTCCAAAGGTCCTGCCGGGGTGTCATTCCAGGCTCCACATCCTCAAAATCCCGCGCGACAGTTGCTCCGCCCAGCCACGTGCAATCGGGCCAGATGGCCAATAATTTTCACTCCAGCCTGAGACTGCGACAGTGAAAACAGTGATCCCTTGGAGTTCTCTAGTTAAGGTAGTTGAGTCAACCCCTTGAAAGAATATGAAAGTCATTTTGCCACTCATCATCCCATTTCTATGGTTGAAAAGAAAAGCATATTTCGAACCACCAGACTCAAATACGTTGAAATACAAACGATTAAACCCGATTTGTGGCGGTAGAATCCCTCCAGGTTGCTGAAGAATCCATATGGATTTCTCTCATGCTTGTTTCCCTACGACTTGCAGAGACTAACTACCAGCACATACTTTGCGACAAAAACGGGAAACGATTTCTGGACTTCACTACTTTCTGAATTTTCAGCGTCTCTCCAGCTGTGCACACCCAAACCATTTTTGGGTGCTAAAAAAAAACTTCTGCCGAAGAAATTTCACCAAACTTCCTGGTAGAAAATTATAGTTCCTCAACCAGTATGACCAATTTTATGAAACTGCCAGGCTCTGAAAAAAAACAAAAACAAAGCCTGCTCCCATGTTCACTCATTGAACTGTACAGTCGTCCTACGCAGCCTGGGCATCTTTGAGTTGCTGAAAAACCTCTAAGCTATGTGTCCAAGTTACCCTCTGCAGATTTCGCATAGCTATGGAAAATCCCAAGTTTTTAAGCTCAGCATGTCATGGTATATCATTTATCAACGGTCCATATCGCAAAATGATAAATTACCTGAACCATTCAAAATACCAATATCCCATCTCATGAAATACTGGCTGGTTGAAAATGGTTTCCCAATCCTGTGGGTTACAAAATAATCCGCAAGAAAGTAGCTTGTATAACTCCCTAGTTCTTAATCAATCAACCAAGGCTTTTTTAATCACTGGATTGGTTGAAGGGAAAATTTACAGGAAACCCCTATATTTCATGGGAAAATCCATGGTTTCCTGTAAATTTTCCCTTGAACCAATCCAATGATTTTAATGATTCACCTGAATGTCACTCTGAAAACTCTCCGTCCCAACTCTCCGTCCGAGCGACTGTGTGGAATTTCTTGCAGCTCTTGTGGCTTGGCCTCCTGCGCTGATCGACTGCTGATTGACGTCATTTAATAAGGAGTGATTTGTGCTATGTTGCTTACATTTCTCCAAGTTATACTAGTAGTTATATGTATATAAATATTATTATAAGAGGTGGTTGAGAAATGCTAAGAACCAATATTCATTATTCACTATCAGGAGGCACTTCGCGGGTTCATGAATCCCTTGGTCAACCTGCAGAAACAAACACCGTTTGAACATACCTACAAGGTAAACATCCCCAATATTTGCTGGGTTGGTTTCTTTCATTCAAGTGCAATGATGAGACTCCAACATAAGACGAACAGTTCTGCAGTCATAGACCCTCTTAGCTATCTGGGGGAGGGTTCTTCTCGTCTTGCTTGACGATTTTCCAATGGGGGAGGTCCACTCAGCTATGTTTGACTACCAGTGGGTGTATCTCCCGAGTCTTCAGGTTGTCTTGTGTGTATTTGGTGAGGCTGTTCCCAGTTTCATGGATCCGGTATTGGAAAGGTACCTCGATTGGCTTTGGGAGTCTCTATGTTCTCCATCTGGATCAATCATAATGATTCACTCATTGGATTGGTTCAGAAGGGAAAATTGAAACCGGAAACCCCTATATTTCATGGGAAAATCCATGGTTTCCTGTAAATTTTCCCTTAAACCAATCCAATGATTCACGAATCACTCAAAAGTTCAAGCTTTTGGGGATGATTCCACCACTCCCCCATCCAGTGACGTCACCATTTCGCTACTGTGGATGAGTCAAAAACCAGGATAATCGAACTGAACTTAGTATTGACGGCTGGTAATTTGGAGAATTAGGATGACCATATACTGTACAAGTTACAAAATGCCACAAGTGGTTGAAACAGGTTAAAAATCAGTTACTCGCCATTTGCTAACTTCCAGGAATCCTTCAAGCAGGCTCTAAGGCACACAGTTTGCTAAGGGTTGCTTTGCAGTTTCGAACCTATCGGGCCGCAGCACACATGTGCATCATCCGGGAAATACCTTTTTTTTCAGGCAACACTGGTTGGTAACCGCCAAACAGAAAAATGGCCCTGAAAACAACCTGTTCAAATTCAAACCAATCTTTCGAGGAAATCATGGGTCTGGCGACTCCCTACATGATGCTAATTGATACTTTTTTGCAGGGACGTCCAGCATTTTGATCCGACGCCTTACCACTGATGAACATGATTTTCATGTATTTCTCTACATTGTACGCGTAAATAGATATGTATATATACCCTGAAATTTTTGAAACAATTCCTATACAGTAGCAGTTGATTTTCAATCATTTCCCTGCAATTGTAACTCCCCACCCCGTTTACGGCCGTGAAATAAATTGAAATTACCATGTTTTTTGCCAGTGGGCGAGGATCATCAAATACCGGGATTGAAGTCATCATAGTCCCACCATGACCATCCTCCTAGTGAGATTGTTTACTACCATTATATATAAAAGTGGGATGACGGATGGGAAATGACTTGTTGAATTTCATTTTCATTTGTTTTACACATCATTAAGATGCCCGAACCAACTATATATCCAATATTCATCACCGTGGTCATCGTATTGTTGGTATTGGCCCAATATCAACCTTCACTATCCACTAGCATGGTAGGTGAGGAGGTAACCCAGCACCTGCTACATGTTTTGATTCCGTTTCAGTATCGTAACCCACACGTGAAATATCAGTGTGTTGACAGTGCCCATTTATCTCAAACATTGGGAAATAGTTTCGCATGATTTAGCTAAGTTGCCGTAAATCCCCAATGTTTGTTTTCATCTGACCTCCCCAGTTTTGTTTCCGCAGCGAATGCCAGTCCTCTTCTTCGAAACTACCAGCGAAAACCACGTTCGTTGGAGATAATCTGTCCTTAGTTGTGGGCACCAAACTGCGGGCACCAAGAATAACAAAACACGATTTTTGAACAACAAACTGCCAATTCATGCTGGTTGATCCTTCCCACTGAACAAGGCAAACGCCAAGGAATTTTCAAAAAGGTGGACACATATCATGTCATCACATACTTCCCAGATGAATGAGCCAATCTCAACAACAAATTGTTGCCTCAAACCAAAAATCTGCTCTGTCGCCCAATTTTTTGCCAAACAATAAAGTCTGCTTCGACAACCGCAAAAAATATATATCTTCGTCATTCTTCGTCATCCCAAGATTCTTGGTCAACCATGGGTTCTTCGAAAACTACAACATCTGCTTCAACAACAAGGGCCTTCCCAAGACATCTCCAAGTGCACCGAGTTTTGGCTTCCAGGTCAGTTTATGAACGCAATCTTTTACATCCTTTACAAAAGCACCATCAACTGGGCGCAAGCTCAAAGCACCGACCCATTGTTTGTCAAGTGTGGGGCTAGAGCTATCCGAAATTGTAGTGCAAGACTTTGAGCCGTGCGCCTGGCACCCTACCAGTCCACCTTAAGATTGATCAGTCCATCTCATGGGAGTTGGTCCAGAAAAGGTCGTGAAAACTGGTCTGTGGTCTCAATGCCGCAAAAATATCAACGGTCACGGCAGATCAGCGCCCTAAAAATCGTTAGAAAAAACTTTGAAGCCACATCAAGAAAGTGCCAGTTTTGGATACCAAATGCAAAAGAAACAGCCCCAATGAAGCAGTGCATCTCACATAGTACCCCTGTTTCTGGTGAAAAGATATGAACACTTGTAAGCAAACAATGTTCTTCAGCCCTTGACGCCCGAACCAGCCGTGCTCATCAGCTAGGTGTCATCTAACAAGCGACTCATGTCCTGGGCCGGCGAACAGGAAGCCATGGGTGCTCCAGGCGCAGCGTGCTGCCGCGGTCTCAATACGCGAAGCCAGCTCAACTCTGCCCAGACTAGCCTTCAAGAGCCTCGTTGGTGAAATTGCGTCAGTGTCAGCATGTTGCAGTTTCCATGCCAAGGCCAAAGACGTTGGTCAGGCAATTGGGTCCTCATCTCGTATCGAAGCGAGTTGCATCTGTAGAAGTTGCAAATTTGTGTCTCAGTTGGGGAATTGGTCAACTACCATAGCTGCTGTCTATATGCAAGTATAGTGAGAAGCCCCTCGGAGCTGGTTGAATTGGGTTTGGTTTTGAACATGTTTTCACAACTACCCTGTGGCAAACTAACATAGATGTGGAAAATCACCATGTGACTAGGTAATTTGTTCATAAATGGGCAATTTTCCACACGGGTGTGTCTGAAAGTGCGGTGCCCCGAAATCCACCGCTAGTCATCATTTTCTCCATTCAATGGCTATGTTTAAGGCGCATACCACATCTTCAGACACATCTATGTTAGTTTGCCCTAGGGGAAATAATCCGTATATGTGTTTCCCGCAGATTCTCCCTTGAACTAATCCATTGGCCTCCCGCAAACCATGGCTCTACGCCTGGTTCGGTTCTTCTGCGAATGATCCCCAGAGGGATTCACGGTCTGGGTGGAACCCTGGAGCCTTTTTTTCAACCAAAAACCCGCCGCTCATTGAGTCATTGAGACGGTTTTTTCCAGGGTTCCAGGCGTCAACCTCCGAAAAATCGACCCCCAGCAGTTGGGATATCCACAGAAATTTGGAAGTCTCCACATCACCAGTTTGGCATGCCATGGGAAAATGGGACCGCAAAAAATGATCAGTTATCCCGTAGTTACCCCCAAATCACCAACAGTTGATCGAAGATATCAACATACATGGTGGTTTCCAACGGGGATCATCATCCCAACTTTGTTTTCGAAGGGAACATCCAGGAAGATTTGAAACCACAACTAGTCATAAAGGTGAGGCCCCGTAGCCAAGTTGACGCACGCAACTTCTTCAACTGTTGGGTTGATTAGGGGAATATAGGGGTTTCCTAAATTTGGGGTAATGGATGGTTTATCATGGAAAATCCCAAACAAAAATGGATGAATGGATGATTGGTGGTACCCCCATGATTTAGGAAACCTCCATACATACTTATAATACCTATAGCCTATAGTCGTCATAGCTGACCAATCAACCTATCAGCCCGGGATGAATCATTGAACGGTTAGGCAACATAGTGACAACTTACTATTGATCTTGGTAATTGGTATCCCATGGTATCCCCCCCTAGTATAACCTGGGGGCTGTTTTGCCTGGGTTAACATGATCCCCCGGAAGTGCGGTGGCCTGTATTAGATGGGCATAAATAAAGCTGCGCAATTAAACCCGATCTTCAAAAGAAATAACCTTAGATAGCCTCAAGACTTTGTCATATTGATATAGGTAAAGACGCACGAAAACGCTTGAGTGATTTTTGTTGGCCATTCCTTCAAAGTGGTGCTCCATAGTTGGCCAAGTTGAATTATCACTTTGTAGTCAGTGGTAGATAAGCATTGTCAACCACGGGACATGAAGTTCACAGAATTGTGGGACATAGCGGAGTACAAACAGATGGTTAAACAGTCACTAGCTGAGCCATTCCATTGTATTGGTTACCCTCTGGTAAACGTTTACATAACTATGGAAAATCACCATATTTAATGGGAAAATCCACTATAAATGGCCATTTTCACTAGCTATGTTAGTTTACCAGAGGGTATTTGATTGGTGGTTTCAACCCTCTGAGCAATAGTTCGTTGCGATCATCATCCAATTTTGTGGGTTGAACATGAGACATATTCATGTCCACCAACTAGTTACCAACCATGGGTTATGGTGTTTTTCCCAATAAACCAGGCAGTGTAACTCATCCCACTATCATAATCAATCAATAAGAATCAACAAACCTAAGTATATACATGGTTATTTAACATAGCCATGGAAAACCCACTATAGATGGAGGTTTCTAGCTGGGAAAATCATCCAAAATTAGCCATTTTCCATGGCTATGTAAAACAACCACAGGGTAATTACAATGATTTCCAATAAACTAGGCATGCCCTCCGGTGTCATCCAACATGGCTTCCAGCTCGCAAGCCACGTTTCCTCGGAAACGGGACGGGAATAGTCCCATTTATATCCATAGTTATATCCCAATGATCGCCCGAAAAAAAAGAACAGATATAACACCGATAACAAAGCGTGTGTTGTTGGTAAAACCTCCATTATCACAGCTAATTATCCCATTCTATGTGTATATATATATATATTACTATATATCATTATATATTACATCCCTTACAAAAGAACATAAATCCCATTGGTTGGTTTTTCACCTTGCTCAGCCCGGATGCCAAAAAGCGCCGTCGCCAAGAAACCGAATCCGTCAGATGTTCCCAACTCCGGGCCGCTTTGGCCCATTGCTTCACGCTGCGTGTATCCTGGGCTTGCTGTAAGCCGCAACAGCGGCAAGGGGGTGCTCAAAACACCATGGTTGACCCATAGGGGGAAAGGATGGAGACTTGAAGAAGCAAACATTGTGGGGGTTGATGCCTTCTGACTACTTGTTAACATATTTTTTAAACATTGCCATTTACTTCGTTGATTTACCTATTAAACATGATGATTTCCGCATAGCAAACTGTTACTTTACCAGAGGGTTGTTGATTTATCATAGCTCAGTTTGTGCAGCTTTACCTGGGCAAATAATCACTATGATTGATCGCAGATCTATAGATTCTATACTTAATGGGGTGAATCTAAGCCAACAAACGTTTCACTGTGGGGGGTTCACCTTGAGACGTACGTCTCCTGTGTTTATACACTCCTAAAAATGTTGATGGCTCATCTTAGACATGCCCTGCGGGAAAATCAGAAAACCCTTTTCTTTCGTTGGTTGGTCCCTTTTCTCTTTGAAAAGAGGCAACAGAACAGGCAGTCGATCCATTTAAGCACTCCAGGAGGCGGTTTCGTCGCATTCAAAGAGCAAAGCACTCCAACCTGCTTTGATCAAAGGTGACCGAAGAAATTTTGGGGTTCATGTTTTGGGGGCATCTTAACCACCAACAATCAAGAACAAAGGGTTTATGATGCGCATCTATTGGATTTTATTGGGGGGTTACAAAAAGGGGTGGTTGGCATTACCTCAGAAGTTGAGGATGCATTCCGTGATTTTCATGGATTCATTACCGGTTCTGCTCCAGCACCAGTTGTTGGTTCTCCATTTCGGTCCGAAGTGAAAAGGGGCTCCCTGACCTTCTAGGCGCGATCTGAATAGTTAATCATCCACTGGCCACTTGGGATTTTTGAGATGTTTCTACTGTGAAAAAAAACAACGGCATGTTTTTCTGTGTTCCTTCTACTTAGTATATATATATATATGTATATATATATATATATCTAGATCTACAGCAATAGATTCAAAAGATTCAAGAACCCTGTGGTAATTCCATACACATAGCTATGGAAAATGACCTATTTATAGATGATTTATGCCTATTTACCTAGCTGGAAGCCACTGATTTTTCCTATCCAACTTTGGGTTTCATCAAAAAAAGAATGACCGTTCAAGTCAGGCAGGATAACAATCGAAATTGATAAAAACCCGTCTTTTTTCGACTGCACCTCCATTTTGGGTTGCTCCACCAGCCCAAACTTTCCAATGTCAAAACCCGCTGTCGTCTCTTTCTTTTCTGATCGGACATTGGATTTTCCACAATGAGATTCCATGGATTGTTTTTCAAAAATTGTGATAGTCCCAAACGTATTATGAAATATCTTCAAATAGTAGAATCAAAAATCATCAAAGGTTCTACATGAGATGATATAGATTTAAATCTACAAAATATACTATGATCATCAAAAATCATTAAATAGATTTAAATATCATGTATCAGCCAAGGTACGGGAGAGAAAACGTCCCCGATTCACGGCGCGAAGGATGAGGTCGCCTCGGAGACAGTGAACTTCCGCGGCCGGAGAGCCAAAAAAGTGGGGTGAGTTCGGCATATGGGGATTTTTTATGGAGATTCTATGGGGTGATCTTTGGGGTATGGTGATTTTATGGGGACTTCATGGGGAAAAAAATGGGGATTATATGGGGAGGATGGGGAGTTCCATGGGAATTATGGGAATGGAGGTGATATGGGGATGGAGTCTATGGAGATAGACCATCAAGAATGGACTATGATGAATGTGATTTTAATCTCATGGTGTGTGTAGTCTGGCTTTGCGGGGATGTGTGGGGAGTATATAACGGGAGAATCATGGGACACTAACAATGAGATCATGTTTATGGTCTGAATTTAATGGATTGTTGGTGAGTCCATAATGGTTAATGGTTAATGGTTAATGAACAATTTTAATGGTTAATGGATTGTTGTGATTTTAATGGATTGATTCATGAACAATTGTGGGCTCATAACAATTTGCACTCGTAATGACCATTGCTTTGTTGATATAGTCTCATCTAAATGGATTGTTTAATGGACGTTTGTGCTTTGTGAGGGAGCATGATTGATAATAATTATGATGATCTCATCTTCTTTGATAATGATTACGACTTTTATTGTTGCCAGTCTATGGTGTTATACATTGCTAGTATGATGATGATGATGATGATGATGATGATGATGATGATGATGATGATGATGATGATGCCAAAATTATTGTCTCATCACCAAAAAAGACAATGCAAACATGGGCAGCATAATAAGTGCACAACTGTGCAAAGATGCAGATAGAGCTAATGGATGCGTGAACTTTAAGCACAGTTCTGTGTATGGATATGATAGAATGGTGATCAACAAATGGATTTAGGTCTATATAGTTGATTTCCGCTAAAAAAGCAGACAGTCCCTCACCTTGTGGAATAGGATAATGTTGCCAAATTAATGGCGGTTTAGTGTCTCTCCCTGAATCGTACATCCACACTAAAGGGATCAACCATATCCTTATCAGAAAATGGTCAGGGCGGTTTTGTACATCATTTGATGAACACCTACCTATCAAATGTAAACAATGGGTGGTGGTAGCCTCTTTTTTAATCACAGCCAGAGGAAAAAAAAGATCACCAAGTTTGAGTGGACAAAGTACATGGGGATTGATCAATATTCAAAGCTACCCAAACGGGGAGTTAACCTCTGGTAATCAAACAGGGATTGCTGGAAAATCACTGATTTATAGGTGATTTTCCCATTAATCTGCCTATTCATCGGGGATTTCCAAGCTAACTATGATGGAGGAAGGTAGCTGCTAATTTCTGATTGTGTTTGGCTATAGATCTATAATTAATATTCATTAATATACAAATGAAATCCCATTAAATTTCATTATCCCCATGAAAACCCCTTAGACTAAGTATTGAAAATCACCAGTTTCCAAGTATGGTTAAACAATTACATAATATTACATATATCTTATGCGTCCCATGAATGCCCACTAAATCCCCTTGAAATCCCCAAACTGCACCCCCTGCTGGAATTCCTTGGTTTACCCTCTCGATCTCTGCAAGGTTACTGTGTGACCCACCAGTAGCTCCCACGAACTCATCGAAGTTGATCTCACCTTGCCGTGCCGGTCTCGTGGGTTTTTTTTCCGGGCAGATCTCCGAGATGGATACCCTCTGGTAAACCAACAGTTTGCTATTAAAAATGGCCATTTATAGTTGATTTACCTATTAAAATTGTGATTTTCCATAGTTACGTTAGTTTACCAGAGGGATATTTGGAGGTGTCCGTTTTGTCATGGGCAACTACCCCCAGATCATCCAAGTCGTCATGGATGACCATGACGACTTAGGATTGAAACAACCATGGTGACTTGGGAATCCACCATTTTAAGACACCTTCATTTGGGTGTACATTTGCAACAAATGTTGCTTAAAGTCAGGGATATTTCACCAGGAACCAACCATTTGTAGACTGGCATATTCTCCACCAAATTGCCAGATTGACCCTGAAAATTGCTACTTGTTAGTGAAAACTATATAATCGTCCAACCCCCTATGAATGGCAGGGTCGAACTATCAATTTGGTGGAGGATTAGGATAGCTTTTCAAGGCACCTGAAACATGGATTTGTAAAAATGAGTCAAATTGCCATCTTTCGGAGAATGAACATCCATAAATCCCATCATGCTGTGGATATATAATTGATATACTGTAATCCTACATAGCCTGCTTGTCTTTTGGCTGGATTGTTGGGGGCCACCGTGCATTGGGAAGCTCCGAATCTCGGGTTCCAATCTCACAAGACATCGGAGGAAACCTTAGCATGTGGAGTGAACATGGTTGACCAGTGGGATTGACCCCAAACAGAGTAGAAGATCATTTTACTCAAGGGCACAGTTCAAGAAAAGAGTTGCAGGAAAACATGATTTTGCACCTGTGTTTTTGAAGGGGTTCCTGTAACATGTCCCTGCACAGTCACAGGTTTACCATAAAAGAGCTGATGAAAATCCGGAGCTTTCAGGGGTTGATCTTCCATTTGAGTTCATGGAGAAGTTCTCACTTTTATGTGCCACACTATCATTTGAGTCGATTTGTTGAAAACCAACATGTTTCCATATCCTGCCGGTTTGTTGATCTAAATAAAAATCATTAAACAAAAACATATGTTCGGTTCTTTTTTTCGGGTTTACCTGACCAAAACACCCTTCACACCATGTGGCCATCGCCATCCCGGTCAAGATCTTTCACCACTTGGCGCACACGGCCTCAGTCGAAGTTGTTCCGTTTGGATTGGAAAAATGCTGCAGTTGTAGCCCTTAACAGTTTTGGCCATGGGATTATAACTCCTACAACTGGTTGGTCACATATCACTTAAGTGTTCTATTTTCAAGCCAGCTAAAGGGGTTAAGGGCCATCAATGTTGGAATCTTGGGGTTTCCCATCAAAGATGAGGCTGTCCCGTTTCTTGCATGTGTTTTTCTTGTCGCTTTGAGGGTGTTTGTTGGGTGGATTTTCATGGATTTCCTGGGTTTTGCTGAGAAAACGCGCGGTTTTTGATACGTTTTGAGGCATCAGAAATGAGGTGATCCGTATGGGTTTGCCTCGGCATGACGGCATACCCCATTCACAAGCAACTACAGAAACATGTCGAAATAAACGTGAAAAAATAAACCATGGGGGTGGTGCTACCCAATTTTTCAGACATGTTCGCATCATCCCATATCTATCTGAAGTGCCCAAATCATCAATAGAGGTCCATGGACCTTCCTGTAGAAAATCGACTGCAACAGTTGCCCACTTCACGATTCGATTCGAAAACGCTCAGAGCGAAGAGTTGCTTGTCCCATCGTGAATCTTAAATACAAACCCTATGTTTTCGACTTACCTTTCGCTGCTTACCCTCCAGCAAACAAACGTGCCATGGAAAATCCACCATTTATGAATTCTTTCGCCATTCGAATTCGAACCTCCATTTGGTGCAGGGATTTCCAAGCATCCCCTCCAACCGGCATAACATTCTCTACAACCGGACAAAACCAACCATCCCCTTGATTTTGATTTCATTGACAAGCCCCAAAGTGTCCACAGGATGTTTCATGGTTAAAACATGTAAAAATTGACCAATCAACTAGGCTTGTCCATATCTTCATGGTTAAATCAAAATCGTCTTCCCAATTTTGGCTGGTTGAATGCTAGTTACCCTCTGGAAAACTAACAAAGCTGTAGAAGCCATGGCCCATTGACTTCGATGATTTACCTATGAAGAATGGTGATGTTCCCGTTCGTAAACTGTTGCTTTACATGTAGAAAATCTTGGGATATCTAGTGGAGCCACTTACCTTAGAATTATCCTCAGTTACCTCGAAAGTTAGATAAATCAATCTAGATGTTTTTTTTTCCAGCGCGCTATGATTTCCAGAGTCAATCCCCATGTTTCATAGCAAAAGTTGTTCCCACCATCTCACCATCCGCTTCGTTCAGGCGCTGATCTCAGTGCTGATGCCCAAGACCCGCAAGGCGCTGAGCAGCTCCTGCCAAGCTGCTGAAGGGTGGATATATTTTGCGTAACGCCTACATAGATAGATTGAATATAGAGGACATAATATAACATAACCTAACATGATTGAACCAGATTAGATTAGATTACCTTACATAAAATCATGTATATGTATATATACATGTATATATGTATACAAAACATAGGATTTTCTAACCCCTTGAACGAACAGTCATGTGCAATGGCATATGCATCTTCATGTAGTTGGACCAGTTTCAATCTTTTGTTTCACACATAGATATGTACCCTCCTGTAAACCAACATAGAGAAAACCCACTATTTGTAGATGATGTTCCTATTCAAACCACGAGTTTTCCGCATCTATGATGGGGTGGGGTGCTATGAAGGCTAGATTCAGTTTGCGCTCACTTGATGCTACGCAACCCTTCCGCGTGCTCACATGTGCTCAAGGCAGCGCGCCAACATCTCATCAACAGCTCATGATGTCATAAATGTCAGGAGATTTCTTCGTAAAAAAAGGTCCTTTTTAACCAAACAAAAAAAACTCAGCAACATTTGCGGAAAAATCGGTTCTTCTAAGAGGCTGGAACAGACACACACACACACACACACGCGCGCACTCTCTCTCTCTCTCTCTCTCTTCCTCTCCATCTATCTAGATATGTATATATGTATATGATACATATTGATACATTATATAAGAGTAATATCATATGAATATGATATGTATATTATATGACGTCTCTATATATATATATCAACTGAATCACACATGAATATTCATGTTGCTTTACATTCTACAAAATAGCCTTTGTGCTGTTTTTTCTACGTATGTGTACATACGTCTATGTATGTGTATATACATACACACGCACATATACATCATATTGTTTTTGTATATTGTATTTATAATTGTATACATTGCCTATGTACAAAAATATGGGTTTGATACGATTGTATTCTACGTACATACATATGTATATATATATATACATTAATATACATATATATATATATATAAAGTCATCCTGGAGTAAATAGAAGATGGAATGGGAATAGTTTTGACACTTCCACGTTCTATCTACTTCAGGATGACCACATACAGTACAAGGTGAGACCTCCCAGTGATAAGTTCTATCCCTCCAATCCACCCTAGTTAAGCAAGGGTCAACTTAGCTCTCGTTCGGGGGCCTCGCATTGTAGTGATTGTAGTGTAGTTTTGGGAAATAATGTATATAATATATATATATATATTATATTCTATATATGTATCAAAAACTACATGTTACTAAGTTTGTTAGATTGTCATATACACCCATTACGTGCAAGCCATTAAACATACCCCTATCCCATCTCATGAAATACTAGTTGGTTGAAAACGCTTTCCCAACCCTATGGTCTAGAAAATAATCACCTAAATTTCGTTAATAGTATTGTCACTCCCTAGTTCTGAACCTATCAGGGTAATGTGGGATTCACCAAATGCCAGGTTTACCATCCTCAAAATCATCATTTTGAGAGGGTGGTATGTTTACCATCCACAGTCATGGTAGGTTTATGGAGGTATCCAGTCATGGGGCTACCCCCTCATCCAGTCGTCATGACCATGACGACCCGAATTGAAACCCATGGTGACTTGGGGATCCACCATGACTTAAGAACCCCCCATTTCTTAGTTACTTGAATTAAATCCCATCAAATCCCCTCGAAAATAAATCACCATTAAATCCACCATTAAATCCACCATTAAATCCACCATTGAAACCCCATTTCCCATGAAACATCTAGGACACCTGTGGGGAGATCTTGCCGTTTTCGTCGGCATCGGCGAGTTCAAAGACCTCCCGAAGCTCTTCACCTGGGACCACGTGGGCGAACTCGGTGGCTGTTTTGGGGCTATTTTATAACTATCACTGGATTGGTTAATGGGAAAATGGAGGTTTCTAGCTGGGAAAATCATCCAGAATTAGCCATTTTCCATGGCTATGTTAAATAACCAGAGGGTATATCAGGTATTAACTAGTTTCACTGGATTGGTTAATGGGAAAATTTACAGGAAACCTCTATATTTCATGGGAAAATCGATGGTTTCCTGTAAATTTTCCCATTAAAAAATGGTCACAAATACGTATACCCTCTGGTAAACTAACATAGCTATTGAAAGTGGCCATAGAAATAGTGGATTTGTCCATGAAAAATGGTGATTTTCCATAGTTATCTTAGTTTACCAGAGGGTAGTTGATACTAGATATACCCTCTGGTGATTTAACATAGCCATGGAAAATCCCCGAACTAAATGGAGGTTTCTAGCTGGGAAAATCATCCAGAATTAGCCATTTTCCATGGCTATGTTAAATAACCAGAGGGTACAAGGATATATTGACCAAGTTGAGATGAAAGTTACTGATTTAAATGGGAAACAATGGGATGTTTTGCCTATCTTATGGCTAACGATATGGGGATATGCTGGGATGCAATGATATATATATATATATCATGGGATATAATGGGATATCATGCAATAAAGTTAAATATTAATATCATGGGATATATATCCAAACGTGACACAAGAGCAGCAAAGTGGTATAAGGTGGTGCCCCATTTTGTGGTGCCCACACTTGGGATTGAAACGTATACGTCACAACGATCACTTAAAGGAGAGAAGTCATGTCCCGCAAGGATCGGGTTGTCCACCAATATCATTTCCGGAGGCTCACTGAATACCGAACCATGTCCTAGCGAGGTAGTGGTGGCTTCGCAACAATTTGCCTCACCAAAACGGCCAATTTCAAAAGTCCACTGGTACCCCCCATTGATCCAATGTGAGCCATAGCGTCCTGAATCCAATTATTGCATATCATTACCCCCAATTAGGCAAACCTAAACCTGTCCCTCTTTGGTTCTCCTGACGAAAAATACCAATTGAGATCATGCATATGTTTTTTTGCGATGAATTGGCATTTTCCAAGTTTGATCGGCAGGCGTACCAAAAACATGTCATAAACTCATGTGCCGACATTACAAAACGGACAAAGTTGTTGCATTATTGATGTTCCAACTCGAAAAGCATCTACATACAGTAGGTAAAACCAAACATAATCATAGACATCTTTAGAATATGTGAGGTTGACTACATCTCCCTAGTTTTCGTTAAACATCCAAAAAAAGATCACCCTGTTTGTTGCCCACTCAACCCGTGTGGATGGCCAGGGGTGTGATCACATGGCAAGTTCTTTACTTCACATTCATTTTCAGGATTCCCTAAAGATATTTATCAGATTTTCTCAAACATGTATCTAGTCATGATAAGTCACGGATGTGATATTTTCGGTACATAAGTTCTTAACTTTCATCAGAAATGGTTCAACTATAGTGTAGAGTAGCATAGTTTATTGACGTTTGTTGTTTGTCCACGCACAACAAAATAACAATATGTTTTGGTTATAGTTCCATTTTTGTTTGTCAGATCCCCGGTTCTATCATCTGGTTTGTGACTCATATCATCATCTTCCATTGCCAAATCACAATTCTTGCAGAAATCATTGGTTGTAGATTCCATGATATCCAATTAATTGTCACCCAAATAGATATACCCTCGAGCAAACATACAAAAAGACATGGAACATCCACCACAAAGGTACATCATTTCCTACGGAAATCATGGGTTTTTTGTATCTTGGACGGTAAATCATACCTGGCTTATGGGAATTCATGGGAATTCACCAAAAAGTCCAGCAAGTTTTGGGATAGTTACCAGACCCAGTGACAATCCCCTAGCATCATTCCAGTGGCGTCCCGCTGAGGTCCTCATGGGGCAGCACTGCAGCAGGAAAACCTTCAGTATCAAAATCAAATAGTTAATTAGTCCATTCTAATCCCAAAGAAAACATGTTTAGAATATTTTAGAACCATCTTAAACTGGGATGATTAATTAATTAAACACTTCATGGTGGTTACAACCAACACAGCCGCCGTCCCCATCGTCCAAGTCGCTGAGTTCCGCCGTCACCGGCCGCGTGGCCACCGGCGCGGCGACCCGGAACGGCCGGAACGGCGCAAGGCGCCGTTTCCTGCGGTGCCTGACGTAGTGGAGATGTAGATCAAGACGTCCAAAACCGTGCGAATCCCTGGGTTTTTACAACAAATCATAACGACCAATATGCTTCATGATTTCCAAAAAATGTTGGATGTTACCCCACTGCTACCCCCAGAAATGTAGGTTTGAATGGGTTGCTACCCCCGTTTTTTAGCATATGAATATCCGCAAAAAAATACCACCCCCCAGGTCCAAAAACGTGCCTCCCTGCCAGGACTCCCACGGCCGCGGCCGAAATAACGGCAGTTGCAGCGGTCGCCAAAGGCACAGGAGCCGGGCTGGACCTCGATGGCGACCGCCGACAGTGCTGCGGGACTGGACGAAAGGGTACATATAATTTTTATAGTCATCAACTAGATTGACTAAGTTATATATAGTCATTCACTATCTATAAATATCTGTATTAAAAGTATTACTAGAAAGACATAGATAGATATAGATAGATAGATAGATAGATAGATAGACAGATAGATAGACAGACAGACAGACAGATAGATAGATAGATAGGTAGTTTTATAGTCATCTACAGTATATACTATCGAATATATAGCTATAATATTATACAAGGATATTATGATATAATCATATCTACAGTTATAGCCCTTAACAGTTATGGCCATGGGATTAGAACTCCTGTAACTTAGGTTATGTGTCACTTCAATGGGGCTTTCTGGGGGGTCACCATTGGATTCAAAGACCGATCTTTGTTGGGATATGGGGCCCCTTCTTTTCCTGTGCTGATATAAGATCGTAACCATTGTAGAAGCACTTTTCTAGTGAAACTGCCCCCCAAGCAGTCATGTCCGGTCTTATTGTGCCAGCTTCTGCGTTGCTAAGTGATAAAGATTCACATCTATGGCAAAGACTTGAAGTATCTTGAAGTACTAGTAGCAACTACTCATCCAAGGTTTACCCAGTTAAAGCGGATCCACATGTATATACAGTAATATGTACTGTATATACAGATAGCAACTGGGTTGCGAGCACTTACTTCCAAGCGTGTTATAATCATGTCTAATGTACATAGTTATCTTAGTCATTAGTTTTATTTTTCTAAAAATGGGGTGTGGAATTCTTGCCTGATACTGTAACCCAACTAGAAACCATTAATACCAACTTCAGCTGAGCAGTGTCGAAAGCCAATTGGAAAATATAGTTGCTGAACAGGGATTCCCATTCCAGTCCATTGGTTATGATATCTTATGATAATGCTGTAAATAAAGGGTAGTATAACCCCGGAACAACCATATCAATTATATGTTCAATTATATTACTTTATATATATATATATTATATATATATATATCATTATGTTTGTTGATGTTGAATACCCACCAAATAAGCATGGTTAAATGCCCATTGCATAACAAATCGCAAGAGGTTGAATCAGTCAAATCACCATGATTTCACGCCCGTTGCCACCCGGCCTCTGCCGCTGAGTCCCCGCTGCAGCCGGCCAAACGGTGCCTGTGTTCGGCACCGGAAAGCCAGTGGTACCGGCGGTCATCGGCCAGGCACGCGACATGCGGCATGCGGCTTGGTGGGGGTCTCTCTTTTCAAGTTTCCAATGTGTTCCCCATTCAAATTTCGTAGGATCTCGTCATGGCAAAAGGGTGGAAGTGTGTTTTGTCCAGGTTGTGATAGCCTGTGCAAGAAGATACTCTGGACTATTGATGCAGTTGTCAAAAAAACCTCTACGTCTGAAGGCGATCAAGGAAGACCCCAAGATGCTGGTCTTATGTGTGTTTACAAGGTGGGGCTTCAAACGATAGCCAGGCTAATTTGGCTTATTTGCCGAGGTGAATTTCATGATGGATGTCGTCATGGCAGATATATCCAACCGGAGGGCACTATGTGTCGTTTCTGTGTGTTTTGTCAAATGCGGACTGTGTTCAGATCAAGTAGAAGTATCTGATGTACCCTCAAGTTCAATCTATGTCCATTTCAATTCCACATACGAACAGGGTTCCTCAATTGCTTCCTCTACGAACAGCAGCTCTTTAAGTGACTCATCCACAATGTGCCACCATCAACAAGTGAGGCTCAATTTCAATTTCGGGACTAGTCTAGGAACCCTTGCCACAGAATTTAGAATTGAGGAATTCATGTGTGTGTTTTCTTTTTTTGGGAACCAGTCGCCTCTTTTGGGCTGGCAAAAGCTGAAAAATGCGACGCATCGCAGAGGTTCTGTGACTGGCTTTGGAGCCAACAACAAAGGGGGGTTCAACTGACTGGAAGCGGAAGCCCATGCCAATGATGATATGTGGTATTCCATGAGATATGTTCAACCGACTAATTAACTTGGTATTTCGTAGCCATTTAACAACCAGTTTTTTTTCAAAATGTCATAGACCCAGTAGGTACAGGTCAGTTTGTGATCACCGCAGTACCAGTTGCGATCATCATCCCCCATTTTTTAGGGGTTGACACGAAACATTGAAAGCACCAACTAGTTGTAATATAATTTGTCTTAAAACTAGTGAGTACAATATTGATATTGTCACTAGTGATATTGAAACTAAATATTGGATCACAGATTATCATGCCTCATTCTGGCTCTCTCTCTCTCTCTCTCTCTCTCTCTCTCTGTCTCTCCATTTGATCACACAGCGATGGCCTAAATCGAAAAGTCTCTCTCGAACATGCTGCATCCATGTGTTCCATCCTTTCCTCTGATTGCGACTCAACAACTCAGAAAGAAATCCAATCGAAAAACATCAGGGATGAGAAGTCACAAAGCACTCAAAACAGAAACCCCTCCCCCGTGTTTGGACATGTTTCTATAATCCAAGCATCCAAGTTCCTTTTCTCTTCCCTATGCCGCCCATTATTGTTTTTGTGAGCTAATTATTCCTCCATAAAGATCCATAAGGCAAAAAAAACAACCCAGTCTTCCCACAAAGGACTCCTTTGCCTCAGGATGCAGGAATTGTAACTGGTGAGGAAGTTGCAAAAGAAAGATGCCCCGCATAAAAGCATCGCCCAAAAGCATCTGTGACTTCATGAATTTTTGACTTCATCGCCAGGGTGATCAACTACAAATAGATTCCACCTCGAAGTGCCAAGCCCTTCCGCAGACTTTTTCACACCAATCAGGTCCATCTAATCAAAGTTCAGTCCATTTTTGCCAGAAAATCTTGGAACATCCGGAACTTCACAGCTCCGCACTTCGCACTCCATTTCACGGCCTGGGGCCAAGGGGCTAAGCAAGTGACCAACAGGGGGCCCTTTTGGGAATGTTGAGGACCGATGGCCGAGTACCTCAGAATCACTTTGGAAAAGGTCTTGCACTGCAAGAAAGTCATGTTCTTTAGCTGGAAAATCTACTGTGGCCATTCAATGAATCCATCAACTTGCCAAACCTCCAAGGTTGACCAAAAAGTGGTTGACCCACCAAAAATGCGAAGCCAACCCTCATCAACCTCTAAATGATCGAAGTGTGAATCTGATTGACTGTGGAATATTCAAGAAGCCACCAACAACTTGTTGGTTGCTTCATAATTTGAGAGTTCATTGATTGGTTGCCCACAACAACAGCAGGTTTTTCAGAGAGTCGTTGTGTATCCCCACTGCGGCTGCTCAGATCCCCCATCTTCCTACGCTGTTTCTATGCTCTGGTTGATGATTCCATCATGTTGCTTGTTGATCTTCCAGGATGACGTAAAAAACCACAGGGCTCTGGGTCAAAAGTGGACCCGCATGGACCCCAAAAAACCGGATGATTTACCCGTCACAAATGGCTAGCTGGAAGTCATCCACTCTAAATGGAGGTTTCAATGCTCCATTGCCATGTTTTGATTCCCGTTGGGCAGATTTTCACCCCGGTGGTCCGGGGTTTGGGTGTTTTTTTCGCCCATCGCACTCAAAAAAGATCTATATTCACTGGATTGGTTAATGGGAAAATTTACAGGAAACCTCTATATTTCACGGGAAAATCTATGGTTTCCTGTAAATTTTCCCTTCAACCAATCCAATGATATATACTATCTACAAGTTCAGATGATCATCCGCCATGAAAACCAAACAAAGTTTATGAAAAAAAGATGGGATGTTCCATGATGTTCCATTTCCCTATCAGATTCCCAGAGGGGGAATCACCGCGGAAAAAATACAGCAATATAAGGAATCCCTTGGATGACCAGGGGGTCCCTATTCATCCCATGTGAGTAGGTAACCCTGAAATACTGGCTGGTTAAGAATGGAATTCCCAGTTCATGGATTATGAATCATCCGAACAATGAATCTCCGGTTAATAATGATCATGCAATTAATCCGAAACAGTATTGTTATGAATATACGCGTAAATAATTCCGAATAAAAGTATAACCTCCGAACGAATCATCAACCAATGATTAAGAAATGATCCCACTAAGCAGCAGCAGCCACATGAGCTATGTTCAAGATACCCCTGCTGTTTGATTCGTCACAGGGCATCATTGACCTACCCTCTATATCTTGGGAATCATTGTCCATGAACTGGGAATCCTGTGCTTAACCATTTTCACAATTTCACGGGATGACATTTCAAATAGGTGTGTCTGAAAATGGGGTACCATGTTCCACCATTTAAGTTAAACACCATGTTCACAACTGCGGGTGAGATTTCCACATGTTCAACAACTGCTGGTGTGATTTCCACATTTTCAGAGAAACCCAAATGATATGAGCCATGGAAAATATGCCTATCCCATCTAATGAAACAAGTTTGTTGAACACGCTTTCCCCATCCTGTCGCTTTTGATAATCCTCAATCAGCCAGGTGCTAAGTCCCAACAAATTGACCGACAGTTGGGTAGTCTTAATGCCTTATATTAGGCTTTGTCTGAAAATGTCGTGTACCCCATTCCATCCGGATATCATTGGATTATTCTAAAATGTTCCCTAGTCCAAAATCGCCGGGGGCCGCATGTTCACCTCGCGCCTCATCTGGGGCCATTGCGGCCATTGCCTTTCGAGGAAGGGCTCGGCGCCTGCAGCGGCCGGTGGAAGCACCGCAAGTTGGATGAAGACCTCCAACTTTTTTGGAGGGTGTACCCTCTGGTAAACTAATATAGCTATGGAAAATGGATGATTCATAGTGTATTTACCTATTAAAAGTGATGATTTTCCATAGCTATGTTGGTTTATGTTGGTTTACTGGAGGGTATGGTAATTATATGCAGTTTGTCTGAGAATGGCGTATACCCTCTGGTAATCAGCTCCATGGCAAGCTGGAAAATCCACCATTAAAAAAGATGTTTTTCCCATTGAAACCTCCATTGATCGGTGATTTCCAATTGCCACGTTTGATGACACTGGAGGGTATATGGGTTTGTCTAGAAAACGGTGTATGCCTATAAAATGGTCAGTTAATAGGGAAAATGATAGTTAACCAGAGGATTTAGAGGTACACTAGTTTCAGACAAACCCATATGGTTTACAGTGTTGGAGTTATAAAACCAAGTATCACTGGATGGTTTCTAAACCGCATAGACTACTGATTTCTTGGAAATTGTATGTATGATTGTGTATGTAAGTAGCTTTAGTTTATACGGTTTATAAACCAGCTCATGACCGGGGAACACCTGGCAGAAATCCGAAAAAGGGGGGATGCTATGGAGGTTTTACTGTTTAGCTAACAAATGGAGATTCTGGATAAACTTCATCATAATAACTCACTGACCTGAAATGCTGAGCTATTTTGGGATACTAATAGTTACCCCTTTCAATCGAATTCCAGAATTCTTTCGCGACGTGGTCGTTGTAATTCACAGTATCCAGATAGGATAAATGGGGTATGGTCATCCCACCACGAAAATGCGTATATAAATCTTGCTGGTTAAGATCATTTAAATATCCAGATGAGCTGTGACCCAAAACCCTTGGCAACATTGCATGATACGGGGTTATACTACCTGGTCTATTGGGGATTCCTACAATCCATTTCAAGAACTACAAAAGGAGGACAAAGGGTTTCAAACACAGGTGGTAAAGTAATTACAGTGATGGGTTATACCATGTCCCTATAAGCAAGTAGCTAGTCACATTCCCTTCATAACCTCCCAATTGGTATTTTGGGCAGTGCTGAAATGCATGTCGTGTATATACAAAACCAGTTAAATTTATACAATACTCGTCTATATTCCACTTGTAAATTCATACCTTGACCATCAGCCTGCAAAGTTACCAAACATATAGCAACTTTTTCAGGCAAACTTACTCTCTGGTTCTTTAACATAGCCATGGGAAACCACCATTTTTTATACGTAGGTAAATCACCATGTTTATCATCTATAAATGGCCATTTTCCATGGCTTAAATAACCACAGGGTAATCTTTAATGGGTAATTTGATGGTCTAGGTATGGTGAACCCTCTGAACTACCATCATCAACCAACCAGCCGTTGCCGCAGCCACACCTGGCGACTCTTCGGCGTGGTAGCACCAGTGGATCCGGCGTTCTTGGGGGAGGGGGCCGACCTGGGGAAAGTGGGACGATCCTGGAAATTCACCAGGATCAGAACGGGTGGGCTAATGGCAAAACCTGCAGGAAACAATGAAAAACCTGCAGAAAATAATGGATTCTTTGGGGACATACTGGGGATATAACTAACAATCAGTAGTATACAATAGCTTAGTTTGAGATGAATCAACTATACCCTCTGGTTATTTAACATAGCCATGGAATAGCTGGCTAATTTTGAATGATTTTCCCAGCTAGAAACCTCCATTTAGTTCGGGGATTTTCCATGGCTATGTTGAACAATCAGAGGGTAGATCAATATCCTGTAGATTTTGCCTTGAGCCAGTGGGACAGGGAATGTTCTAGGTTCTTCAACTGAAAATGGATCGGAACATCATTTCTTCAATCCTGGAAGATTGTGTTTCTGATGAGAAAAACTATTGGGGAAATCATCCATATTGGATGCTATGGGCCGGCATGACTGGGAGATATTGGGTCTTTTGAGCCACCCAGTTGGAATCTTCACTCAGATTCCAGCTGTTTTTTTTGCCAGAGAATCAGATTCAACAACCGATATGCATAGAATCTGTAGGGCCTCCAAGACAGGCTTCTGTTGGTTTACTCCAAAATTTGTTAGACCTAGGCTGGACATATCACTTGAATCCACGGAGCAATCCAGGGGACATATCACCTCAACCTGTCAGGGCGGGCATCCAGGGGCCCAACCTGGGTTGGAAACCCCCTATAGAAGATGCCAAAAAGTCGATGAGACCGTCATTCGGTAGTTCGATGACACCATAATGATACCTCATATTTCCAGGTGTCCAACTTTTATACCCTCTGGTAAACTAACAGTTGGCTATGCAAAATCAGCATCTTAATTGGGAAAATCAACTATGTCTATGGCCATGTTCAATAGCTATGTAACAAATTACCAGAGGGTACATCTATTTTGCGGCTGCTATAATCTTCAGCAACAATTAACTGTTGCCACTTTTCTCGCCGAGTCATCAGAATCTGTCCAGCCAGCAACAGGGCTTCCGCAGCGCGGAAATGTCAGCATCAGAGGGGTCCATCTTAAACAGTGATAATCAGCTAAAATGGTACCCCACAATGAAAACAGTTCGGTTTCTAATGGTTTTTTAATGAATCCACAGTTGACATCATGTAAATAAACTGTGAAACGCAGGGATACAACTCATGAACCCTGCCAGGAATAGCCACGATTCATAATAAAACATATACCCAAACGGAGGAGCTTGGACAATTATGACCATTTATCAATAAGCTATACAAGGTATGGTTTCTCACCACCTAGTCCAACTGCACGGTTTGATCTGCAGTAGCTCTTCACCGTCAGCGCTAAGATGCTGTAAATCAAACACACGTCCTTCCCAAACGATTCATGAACAACAAATGGGTTGGTCTGCAAAATAGGATACCTCTAAATCCACCGCTTTCATCATCAGTAATATGGGTAAAACAATAATAAACCATCCCCCAAATCACCATAAATAGGTGGTATAAACCATCCCAAAATGGGTGGTTTATTATTGTTTTACCCACATTATCCCTCTTAAAACGGCCATTTTGGGGATATGCTGGTACAAGTATGCTCCATTTCCAGATCCAATTCAAAGCACATCCGCCCCGTTGCGCCCCGCGACTTCTTCGGGGCTGCAGCTGCAGGCAGCCGCTGCAAGCTTTCCACTTGTCGCTCTAGAGCCTCCTACGAGGTTGTGGCTTCATGTTCAACCCCCAACTAGCTGGGATTTAGATCTTTAGTTCCTTGTCATTTTTAAATATGTTAAGTATTCCCCAAAGATGTAAGATCTTCCCAAACATGGATCCAGTGTTCGTGGCTGGCATGCTGGGGTTAGAATTCATCTCACTGCGAGAAACACACCACAAAACTGAGTTGTGTATTGTGCATGGCTGTAATTCATCCGGAGACCGGTTAGGGAAAAAACATGCACCACCGTAGACACCAACCATTTGTTGGGTACAACGCTGTGAAACAAGGTGCCTCCAATAATTGGGATTCCGTTTTTGAAGATTTTAAACCAAGGTGCCAAGGACTGATTTTGAAAAAACGCTAAAATCGTGGCAAATCTGCAAAAGTGGTAGGAAATGGTAGGGATAAGTTGGTGAATATCATGGAAATTGGAGCAATGGAACAGAAGCAACATGAACCGACAGACATCGCGTTTTGAAGCCACGACCATGGCTGGGGTGGTGGAATGCTTGGAGATGTACCCTCTGGTAAACTAACATAACTATGGAAAATCACCATTTTAATGGGAAAATCCACTATACATAGCCATTTTCAATAGCTATGTTATTAGTCTAAGTGAGGGGTGTGCAATTCAGGTAACTAAGCCATACACCCTAGATAAACTGCAATAGTTCACCAATACAATCCAGACATATTCCCATGAAATCCCACTATACGGATTTGTTTCTTGGCTAAATCCCCATGTTTGTTGCTTAAATCATTATGTTTGTCCATGAACAGTTATATCAAGTTGTATCCCATTGGCTATATCCATTTATTATCCAAGTACATCTTCACTAAACCGTGTTTATTGTTTTAATCCTCATTTTTCATGATCCAAAAGAGCCATGAATCTATCCCACATCACTGGAAAACAGTCATCAGCCATAGCATCAAATCATGGTGAATCTTAGATACCTGCCAAAAAATCTAATTTTTAGCTGGTTAGTACATTTTGCCATTGAGAGCAAAGGATTGACGTACTAAAGTAACTAACCAAGGTTGACAAAGAAATAGCCATAACTTTGGGATCTCTGTACGAAACCGAGAAGCAGCTCCGCTGTCCTTCTCCTCCTGTAGCTTCGCGGCCTTCTGTTTCAAGGCCTGGCGAGTCAATTTCGTGTGAAAATGAGCTTCGGGTCCCCCAAAAAATGGATGTGTTTTATAGGCAGAATGCGATGTTACACCATGGGATTTAGTTCGTCAGTTGGAATCATCATTCCACTTCGGGGAATCAAAGCGGAACATGTTTTGACACCAATCGCTAATTTCATATGCCTTCAACCACCAATGTCCTACAGTACAATACATTATTTACATATTGGTTCAACATTGTTTAACTAGAATTTCTCTCTTTGCTTCAACAGGCTTCAACCCCGAATTCTCTTGATTGTTCATTCCCCTATGAACTGTTGATTCTTTCATCCCATCAAAAAAAAGTTCGTCGGTTTGAAACAAACGAAAGAACCGTTGCTTTGAGGGCAGCGTTCATCCATCAGACTTTTGACACACGATGTAAGAAAACAAATGATGGAAACAAGTTATATGCGTGTGTCAATGGAGTATACCCCCGAATGGCTATTTTTGGCTAGGGAAAATGATGATAATGGATTTAGGGGTACACGATTTCCAGACAAAGCCATATGCAAATGACTTCTGGAACAACTGACAATGGTCTCTTAGTGGTCTTGCCATACTTGGGGGTGCAGTTGAGGTTACTCTTATGGCTATAACCATGGTGGTTTTCACTCCCAGAAGTTGGGACATGAGCCGTTCAAGGTAGTGCCCGCCAGTTATAAGGTGGTTTACAAACCATAGTAGCTATAGATACCCTCCGGTAATCAAACATGGCTTGCTGGAAAATCCATCGTTTAGTTAAGGGATTTTCCCGGCTAGAAACCTCCATAAACAGTTCAGGGATTTCCCAGCTTGCCACGTTTGATTACCAGAGGGTATCTAATTTACCATAAATCATGGTATTCGTTATGTATGTGCGTCAACTTAGCTAACTACTGTGGCACAACTTTGCTGGAACCTTCCAAGCGTTAGGTCAACTTATGACTGCTGTTTCATGCTGTTTCCAGTTTCCCAATTCGCTAGGTACCAGATGACCATTGGTTCACCAAGGGAAAGCTGAGGTAATTTCACCTTAGCGTGGCGATGGAAGTAAGAGGTAAATCTTCTATAAATGGGCCATGTTGCATAAGTATGTGAAATTATCAAAGGGATTCAAAGATTATCTCTTACTACATAAGTTTTGTTCACCGGTTGGGGAATTAACCAGTCTTAATTCCAGGGAAACAGGTATAGAAAGGTATCCTGGCAAACGTACCAGAAGCAGTGGATTTTCTGGGATATGAAAGAATAAGCATTGGGGATGCCAAGCAAGAGTCACACGCTAGCCAAAAACTGAGCTGGAAAAAATGACCTCCACATTTTGCATGGGAATCTTTACTCTCATCTTCATCATTGGGGGAAGATCCGGCGCCATCCCAGGAGGGCATTTTTTTTTACAGTGCGATCAGCTCGAAAAAGTAGAAGTTTGTAGTGTCAGTGAGCCAAGGAGTCACACGGAGCATGATTCGTGTCTCATATCAAAGTGTTTTTCAGACTGTGGGAACTGTGGGAACCCTGGCCTTGCAAATTGTCTCAATGTGACTCGGGATCTTAGGATGATTCAGCTGTACCTCCGAAGTGGGGGGTGAAGCAGTTTCCCAGGCTTTGGATCCATGGTATTGATGGTCTTGACCATGAATCTGATGGTCTCCCCCGTACTTCACTGTAAAACTGATACGGGTTGGGCCCAAAAAAGGGTACCACCAAAATCCCATCGTTCACAACCTCACGAATGTTCCAAGAAGTGCCGTCCAAAAAATGGCAGGATGAGTGGGGTATGGCCAACCCAGTTCTGTCCAGATTTTCTCCAAGTCGATAGATCTCCAAGTGACTCCTCAAGGCAACACTGAACGGAACAGTTCGGAACGCCATGCGCGCTGCTTGTTCGCTTCGCGCTAGTGTCAGTATGCCATCGGCTGCGAGCTGTTCGTCGTGGACGCGGCCGGTGCAAAAAACTGAAAATCAACGAGAGATTGGCAGAAAAATCAAAAAAATGAATCCGGCATGGTTTATTGATAAATGAAACATCCTCAAGTATATATGT
This sequence comes from Symbiodinium sp. clade C Y103, assembly GCA_003297045.1. NCBI lineage: Eukaryota > Dinophyceae > Suessiales > Symbiodiniaceae > Cladocopium > Cladocopium sp. clade C. The sequence continues at coordinate 709,123 of BGPT01000014.1, forward strand.
ACATGTATACCAGAAATGAGTGAAAAACATCATCCCCACTTGAGGGTTTCTGGCATTGGATTGACCACACTATGTGACAAGGGAGGCCGAAGATTGAGACCAGTCGCTTCCACATTAAAATTCCAAACTTATCTTTTAAAATTGACCATTGGTTTACCCAAACGAATTGAATACACATCCCAAATCCATTCTGAAAAGGTGGATCTTAAGACGTGGAAACAAAACACATCTTCAGCAAATGCAAATATCTGAAACCACCAGCTAGTTTGTTTTAAAGATGTTTAAAGATTATTCAAGCGGATATGACAATACATGATATTTCCATCATGAAACTGTAGTTCGATAGGGTTGCATAAATACCCATATGCCCATAGGGATATATATCTACAAATAGATTTGCCATATACTATGGATGTACCCAAACCATCCGTCTTTGCCCGTCTTGGTCTTCATGAGATGAAGATTGGGTGGCGGAAGTTTCCAGCAGGAAGCTATGTTCGAAAAAAGGAGTGAAGGACAAATAACTTGCGGAGTAGGAGTTGCAGGGATGTCGAAATTATCTTCTCAACTTGTTTCTGGACTCATCCTCACCTCTTCTCACCTCTTTTCAGCTCTTCTCAACCCGAGGTCATGATCAAATTCATCCAGAGATATGGGTTTCAATCTTGAAAGATCTGGAATCAATTGGAATCATCCTGGATAGGTACGCACAGGGAAGAGCAGCTTGTGAAAACCCTCTGTCAGAACCTGCTGGATGACAGGGATTCCGATATTGGATTAATTCAGAATCAAAATCTAGTAACTCTATGATTTCAATCATCAACCAGGGATCGATGGCGCACTTGCTCATATGGTGTGCTTACTTCAGGAAAGCGTGAAAGAATCTCCATTCGTTCATCGGCCTTTGTTGTTTGGATCTCTGCATTTGCATCATTTGCACGTCATGTTTCGAAAAAGACAGTTTATCCCATACAAAGCTATTGGAAGATGGGTCAAAACCTATTAGTATCCATTCTAATGGGATGAACATCCATTTACCACCTATTTTGGGGTTCACTAGGTACCAGGGTTTTGACTCATAGCCATTGTATAATATTATATATATATATACATAAAGCATACCTGTCCATGCACCTATAATGTTAAGTCGAAATGATAAACCCTGATTGAACAAAGTAAGCCATCCTCCCCGGAGGTAATAATAAACCGTCCGTGAAGAGGTAAGCCAGTGTCGGGGCTGATTTTTCGGGATTAGAGTTTTCAATTGTAAATCTATTTGTTTCAATCATTAGGCAATTTATTCAGCAACATGTTTTTGCACCTATACAGTAGTTGTTTTCAATTAGGCAATTTGTTCGGCAAAGCTTAAAATCTCTGATGTATTCCAGTACCACTTTTTTTTGAATGGGATACAGTAAATTGTTAATCCAAGGGAAACAGTACATTCATCCGGCAAACGTCCACCGCAGAACAGTCTGCAGGCGGTTGACCCCTGTCGTGCGATCTGCTCGGGTATGTATCTAATCTTGCCAATCTTGGATAGCCTTCAAACATGTATTGACAAGGGATGTATACTAGATTTTCAACCTGTTAGATGTCTCTTAAAAACTCCTTAGCTACGCAGCAAATCTTAAGCTGGCTGGTATAGGCTGATTATATCATCTTTCTCTGTTGGTGGCAGAATGATGGCCAATCTTACACATAGTTTGGATGTTTGTGTCATAGTTGTTTACTGTATTATGAAATCTACATATATGTCATGTGTATAATATATCTATATCCCAGTTTGGAGCAAAAAAGTAAGTTGCACTAAACTAGCCATCCAGGGTTTCCCAAGTTATCACAGGCTTACACTGTCACAATTTCGATGATACTTGGTCAGTTGTTGGGAGATACCAGAATGATCCAGAATGCCGAGTCCCGTTTTGAGAATGAATTCTGTGGTCCTATAACTCCAACAGTGGTTAAGGTGGATATATCACTCCAGATAAATGTGTGAAACTAAACCAAGAAACATAGCTTGGAGCCTCACTTTGCACCAAACGGATCCAATGCTGAGAAAATGCTGAAAAGAACATGGTGAAACTGGTAAAACTCTCACAATGAATCATGATCCGGGAGATCGACCAAGAAATTTGGAGATTGAAAAAGGAAAAGCAATGGGGTTGTACTGATTGGTTTAAGGGGGATCATGAACTAGTCCAATCCGGGAATTCATACTTTTCATTCCAATGAGTCTATTGCTGAAATTCCTATCAGTGATGACTTTGACCATGGCATGGTCAAAATGGCCACTGGGAGAGTCCAAGATCCACACAGTTGGTGTTTGAAGGGTGCCGTTGAGATGATTCTTACAGCGAAAAAAAAAAAACATGGTGGGTGAAAACTCCCATTGGCTATGAGTCAAAACCCTGGTACCTAGTGAACCCCAGAATAGCTGGTAAATGGATGTTCATCCTATTAAAATGGCTGCTAATAGGTTTTGACCCATCCCCCCATAAGTTTGGATACAGCCCCTTGAACTGGGGGGCTATCAGTGGATAGTGCCCAGGGTGCCCAACCTGGACAAAAGCGCTGTTGCAGTGTCTGAAAAATAGGGACCCTGTAGTCCTCAAACTAACAGTTTGCTATTGAAAATGGCCATAGAAATATGTGATTTTCCCATTAAAAATGGTGATTTTCCATAGCAAACTGTTAGTTTACCAGAGGGTAGTCCTCAAACCATCTTTTCTCACACTGGCTGGCATAACAACAGACGAAGTTTCCCTGCTAGAGACAGCACGACCAGGAGAACAAGGCTGAATACACAGACGGTGCGGAGTGGGACAAAACTTGCAGCTCAAGCACCAAAGTCAGGAACAAGAGTCGTGAGCACTCCTGGTACTTAATTTTTGGATATCCTTGGATCCTTCAAAGTTTTCTGAGTGCTGAGTACTTGGAGGTACCTCGACGGAATAACAAACTACCAAAAGTGTACACATGTGCTGCAAAGACAAACAAACACACACACACACAAACACAAACACACTCCAGTATGCATTCATGTACATGTAAGGTGTGCATGTGCAGTAAATATGTATATATATACACATATGATTACATATGCGTACATACATATGTGCTTGCATACATATTGGAGTGCGTGTGTGTGTGCACAAATGACGAATGAGTAAGCTTTTGACTGTACCCCTGATATCTAGGAAACAGAGCAGAAAGAACACAAGTTGAACTGGCAATTGCCCATGCTTGGAAGAATCAGACATCATCCAGATTGTGAATTGCATATGTATATGTAGCTCTATATATATATATATGTGTATATATATATATATATGTACACACTCTGGGCTTCCAAAAGCATCCAAAAATGGTCGACCCGTATTTGTAGTCTATTTGTAGTCTAAAATCCCACTCAACTCATGGTGCTTCCAGCAGCAACCAATCAAACAATGTTGCAACCAATTCTGGGACAAGAGACGTTTCACCCTATGCATTTTCGAACCAAATGACAATGTATATATATATATATATGTAATACATGGTAATACATACACCTATCATCTATCTATCAATGCAAATCAATACACAGATCTACATGTTTCATCCCAACATGCTGGGCAAACCAGGGCGAACCCTTAAGTCAAATCATTCTTGCCTTTCAAAGGATGATTCTTTGTTTGACACATGTTTTCAACTGGTCAAGAGTATGGTCAAGCCATTGGGTCCCCCAATAATTGGATGGTTAATACTACAAATTGACTAAAATCGATGGTTCCCCAGGTCTTTAACTTTGACCCATATCCGTTTGAATGCAGTTTCATTTCAGGCGTAGCTCACCTTCAAACTGTCCCACAACGTGCTTAGCCACCCAAACCATGGGCAGCTTCGCTTTATCCTCAACTCCGCGAAATCAAAATGATCCCTGGAATCTAGCAATCCCCCGCCATGGATAGAAAATGCCCTGGAAACCTGGAATGTATGGTGGAAACATCATCGAAAAAAATCCTAAGACACTTCGCGGCATCTTTTTGAACCCCCTGTCATGACACTGGATAGTAAACTCGTGATTTCGCCGCAAATAGAACTTCGAGATTTCATGAGGGCCGTAAAAAAACTCTTCTACCGCATGCAAATGGAAAAAAAATCTGCAGCTACGGTCGAACAACTACCACAACTAGGCTCCAACTACTCACTTTTGTCGACCTTTGAGGGGCCATTCTTGTATATGTATATCCTACTAACAAATCCGTCTTGAAAGGAATCATATCCCAAACAACCCTCTAAACTGTGTTTCTTTTGCAAGAAAAAAAAGTCCCCATGGCCCCATGGTTAGCAACACAAATAACTCACTGGTTGCAACTGGCCGCATGACAGACTTTTACAAGTAGATTTCAGGTGGACTGGCAATGAAGTAAACCCAAGAACAGCCCTGCCCAAGTCGAGGAGAACTAGATTAGGTTTCAACCATCCCCACGGTTTTCAAGAGCGAATCATTGGGTCTATCTACAACGTCATTTCTTCCATAAACTCATCAGGAACCAGGAACCTGGTTCGCCATCGACCTGCAGGGTGTGTGTGTTTTTTAAGGCCAGAAATGGGATCTGCAGAAATTTCCCAAGCCGCAAAATGACCAAAGAAATGCGATTCAATGAGATCTTGAAACTTAAGAGATGTTCGAGCACTCTGCCCCCCCACCCACCAAAAGTAAGTCAGTATATCATATCTTCTTATCTTCGGAACTATGATGGTACTAGCCATCCCTACAGTAAAACCTCTACATGTTCACCCCAAACCTGGGATTCGACTTTTCAATTACCAAAGATGTCTCAGACATCTCAATTATTGGTGAAGAAAATAGTCATAGCATATAGTTCCTTCCTATCTTCACTGCATTCCCGGATCAGGAAACCTAGACGCCCAAGCACATGGCGATGCAAGGTTTGCCAGGCGAGTTGACTCGCCCAATGCTGTGCCGTGTTTTGCTGGGAGGATCCGAAAAAATCATTGGATGATCAGCAAAAAATTGCGGGGATGAGCAAGAAACATGAGAATAGAACGTAGAATGATATTTAAAGAACAACATGACAATGATAATGGTATATCGTATCTCGCAATGGCAATAATAAGGATAGTGATAGTCATAATGATAGTAATAATGACAATAATATATAGATATATTGTATATATGGTACTGTAATAATAAGCATAATGAGGGCCCCTAACCCCTCATCACTGGGTGGTAGTATGTTACAACCCGCTCACGAAGCATTTGTCATGGCAAATTGTAGATACTTTGCGCACAGACAAATGAGCTGAATCATCTGGTATGTATATTAGAGGTTTCCTAAATAATGGGGGTACTCCCAAAGCATCCATTTATAGATGGATCTTCCATTCATAAACCATCCATTCTAAGGGGATCCCATTTATGGAAACCCCAAAATATACCCCAGTTGGGGAAGAAAGTGAGCCATATTGAACTAGACCAAGGTTGAACCAGCTCCGAATTTTCAGGATCCTCAAGGCAATTCAAGGGGCCCGAATTTCGCTACAGCGGAGGAACGCGCAGCGGAGGAAGCAGCGGCAAACGTGTCTGGGTCTTGGTCATCATCTTCGGTAAAATGCATCTGACATGCATCGGTTCACCCTAAAAATCGAAGGACGGGAAAGAAGGAATTCTGCAAATTCCTGTGTAATTGACTGCAATTGATTAAAACAAACCTCAAATGTGAGAGTGTGTTTGATACGAACATCTTCTTGCATTGACTACCACTTTCGCTGAAGGTCGCAAAAATTTACCAAGAGCACTCCACTTGTGCTGGGGAAGCTGATGATTTGGATGGTCAACCATTCACATGAAGCCTGCAGTGTGGGGCCTCCGAGATATACCAGTAGCTTCACTTGCCTAACTATGATCGCTGTTCACGTGGTAACCCAATGCTGAACCATCCCTTAAACCAACCATCTAGTGAATTCCAATGTTGGATGCTTTATTCTGGGGGTTTACCACAGTATCTGTAGGATTCTATAGGTAGATGGGGTTGTAAACCATCTGGAAAAACGCTGGGAAGCCTGTCCAAAGTCCACTGGTTGATCATCAAGTTCCCGTATTGAAATCGCCATTTAAGGGGGGAATACTCCATGAATCGGCCAACTTTTGGAAAAACGGGGATCTAACTACCACACAAAGCTGACCCCCAATAATAGATGGTAAATAAACCCTTAGTGGTTGTTGATCGCTAGTAAGCACTGCATCAACTCTCATTGCGGAGGTACCTTTCGGGGAGGTAGTTGAATCCCATGAGTGAAGAAACGTTGAAATCCCATTGTGACAGTCGTGACCCGACACGCGCACCTACCCCAAGTTGCAGCAGCGGAACGATAGGCAGCAGCAATCTGCGATGATGCTCCGAATGCAGAGTTGCATGGAAGCATGAACGAATACTCAGCTCTACTAGGCAACTTGTAAACCATTTTTACTACCATCATTGACGTTGTTTTTGTTGTCCTGGTTATCACTACAAATATATACACCTTGCGGATCCAAACACTTTCTGAGAAGGTACTTGACCCCCAACTCATACCCTCAAATATTCCCTCCAGAGGTACTTGATTCCATAAGGATATACAAATTATATGCATATTTTATGCATGTGTGTGTGTGTGGGTAGAGTGTTTCAAAAAATCACCAGCCCGAAATTTGAAATAAGGCTTTCTTCGGAAAGCTACCCGTATACTTGCCATCATGTCGACTGACTCCCCCAAGAAGGTGGCCAGCGGACACAACAGGAATCGAAGAAGTGGCCAACAATAAGACCAATCAGCTGGAGCTAAATGGAAGCTAACAGGATGGTATTAAGTGAAAACCATGACAACAGTAATGAATGGTGATACATAATGTTGAATGGGATATATAACCAACCATAATTGAAAATTGGCAGCTCCCTCCGGTGTCCTCAAACATGACTACTTTTAGTTGGGGAATCCTCCATCAAAACATGGGCATTTTGTGGGGAAGTGATCGAACTAAATCGAGGATTTTCCAGGAAGTCATGTTTGAGTACATAAATATATGGATGGTGTATATACTGTAGATCTATATATAGAAATAGCAACCAACTAAACGGAGAGTGATATATATATAATTGTATACAGGTGTCTATGTAAATATACAAATATAGATAGATAGGTATACACATGTACACATGAAAGTGGGGTATATCCATTATAATTGGGTAATCTGACCGTTGGTTACTTGCTCGCCCCTTGCCACTGTTCAGAGGCAATTGGATCCGTATTGGAAAATTGGTGATTTAAGCATCAAGAGAGGTGGAAGATGATGGAACATGGCAATTTAACTATCAAAGTTGAGGATTGATACTTGACTTATCTGATTAATCATGGGTTTCTGCTGGTTCATAACTCTGCTAAGAGTTGGATCCAACTGATCTGGGAGGCCCTAGATGTTTTTTTTCCTTGGAGAACCACAAAAACCGTTTGAGAACCACATTTTCCCAATAAAAACTGCCATTTTTCTTGGGGGTTTTCAGATGTTTTCAGACACCCCATTTTCAGACACAAATTCGTGTCACGTGGTTGGCGCCACAACTTTCACTTCTGCATATCTCCATAATATCCGGTAAACTAACATAGCTATGGAAAATCACCATTTTTAATGGGAAAATCCACTATAAATGGCCATTTTCAATAGCTATGTTAGTTTACCAGAGGGTATCTCAGATCTGACCATATCTCTGCTCGCTGGCCTAGAAATATCTCCATAGCCTGGAAGCCTTGGAGCTCCATCGCGCGTTGCATGCTGAGATACCAGATTCTCAGCTCACAGGACAACTGACACGGCCTAGGGTCAAAGTGATGGATCCAAAGCATCATCAAACATCGATGTGCGACATGGCTTTACTAAAGGCTTTTTGATACAACAGAAGCTGAAGCAAAATTCTCTGCGTTCATGATTCTTGCTTCTATTATCCCATTATATCATAGAATCACATAAAGTCGCCCTTAACCCTTCTTAAACCAGTGGTACAAGAATCATGCTGCGTTTTCGTGAGGCACATGTCAGCGCTGCAACTGAGAAGTTGTATTCAAGTACGGACCTGAGCCTTAAAATAATTTCTTGGACGAGCAGAAGAGCCACACTAATATAGGTATGGGTAGAAACTATTGTTGAGCCAAAATTAATTAGTTTGCAAAACTCCTCTGTTTTTTCCAATATAGGAAAACACTGACCCTTGTTCAATTGTAAATGTGTTTGTATGTGTAAATATGTCTCACTGAGCAAAAGCCATATGTTTTCTCTATAACAATGGATGTCCCAAAACACTGACCTTCCGCAACTCCAACATCAAACGCGGCCCCCATGTTCACCACCCCGAAGAGGTAAGTTTGATCAGCCAGGGCAGAATGAAATCACAGGGCTGACTGGGAACATAGATTGGAGGTGTTTAGTATGAACAGAAGGGACGGTTTGTTTAGTATGAACATACCCTCTGGTAATCAAACATAGCAATTGGAAATCCACCATTTATAGATCAATTTCCCATTAAAACCTCCATCTATAGGGGATTTCCCATTGCCACGTTTGATTACCGGAGGGTAACATGCTTACTTTTGGGATCGCATTGAATTGCCTTTGAAAGCTTGGTGAATTCTACGGTGTGTGGTGAGTATAAGTGTAGTTCGGTCGGTCCATAGACCAACTTCTGGTGATCAATCATGGCGAGCTGGGACATCCCCGATTGATGTTTATAGCTTGGAAAATCATCGAACTAGATAACTGAGAGCCATGTTTCACTAGCAGAAGTTTTTCTTTTGGGATTTTTCCATCAATGGAGGGATTGTACCAATAAAGTTATGGGTAATATCCAAGCAATTTTGGGGGAACATAAGATATGAGATGGGTGTGTAAGTATTGATAGACAATGAGACTTTGGAGCACCCATAGTTGCTCAACTAACCAGATCGAAATTCTAGAACAGAAAGCATATCATCATGTAATACATCTCAATACCTATGTACGCAATGTATAATTTGGGGGCCCTCCTGTGTCATCAAACATATCAACGGACAATTCCCCATTTAGTTTGCTGATCTTGGATCAATGTTGATCGATGTTCCTTCCATTTATAGTTCCGGGATAGCCAGCCACGTTTGAGGACACAGGAGGGTAAATCCATTCATATCAATATCCTATTAATTGATATTATCATCCCAATATTATCCCTATTAAACCATATTAAACACACCATTTACTGATTGCTATGTATGGGTATTAGTATTACTATTAGACCATAAAGGGAAACCATTCTTGTGGATTCTCCTACATATTGATATCCCTTTATCATCCCAATAATAACCATATTAAAACCATAGAAAACACACATTTTTTTTGTTATTTTTGTTATTTTCTATGATGTTCCCATATATTTTCCCGTTAATCCCCTTAATCATTATATGTTCCCTATTGTTCCCTTATTATAACACATATATTTATTTATATAGCCGAATGTGTGTGAATCTCCAACTCCTAACAATGCCACTAGCATGGCCTTGAACCTGCTCATCCAGCAATGGTTGACGTGCCGACGCAATTCGGGAGCAATTCGACACACTGAAACATAACAAGACCAATCACCTGGATTTAATCGGAATATAAGTGAATTTAATGGGATATAATAGGACTATGTATATATATTTTTTTTAAGGATGCACAACCAATCATGCTTGGAAAATGAGATTTCATGGGGATTCAAGGGATGTATGATGGGACCATGTTTGATCACCAGATGGTAACATACTGTATCATTGATTGTCGTAGTATATCTGGACAAATTATCATTCACCCACCTTCAGGGTTTGGCCATTTGGGGATAGTTACCCCAATCTGACGGTCAGAATATACTGCCAATCTATAGATATGTGGCTCATCTCTTGTAGTAAACTATCATGAACTAAACAATTCGGGCATCAACACACTTGAGTCGAAAAAACCTGCAAAGAAAATCGCCTCAGACTGCTGCAGGATACTGTCATCTACTCCAAGACAAGTATGTGAGATCCGAAGCTGCATGTCAGTTTTCTTAGTCGGACATGTCTGTGGCCTAGACTTCAGAATATCATTGCACCGTTTGAAACTGAGCCATGGGTTTATCTGAAAGGACGGTACCCTGCAATCCCATGGATTGTCAGGGCTTGCCCCATATTTAGAGATCTTTAAATGGAAATTTTGGATAATTGTGGGGTATCCCCTACTTTGAGACAAGGCTACCTCTTTGCAAATTCGATCTGTTCAGGAATTTTCAGCAGTCAAAACAATTCACCAACCTCAAAATGTTAGCCACTTTAGGATAGTTCATGATAGTTCTCCCCCAATTCTAAGTCGCGTTTGCAGTAAACGCCGCGTTGAAAAACCTTCGAACTGACCCCTGGCACCTTCTCCCTGCGCAGTGCGCAAGGCAAGCCAACGCAAAGAATTTGAGACGGGAACGACGGGCGGGAACTTTTGCAGGGCTCCGGAGACGGAAAGGTCGCAGAGGTTCTGCTGGTGGTTCACAAATAGGAGATTGGGATTTAACTACCAAAGATGGGGGTTGATAGTGGATTTATCAATCTGATTTATGATAGCTAAGCGAGTTTATAACTAGGTGAATTAACTAGTGTATGGGGTATGGATGTTTATGGTGGCAGATTGATCTGTGTAGTTCAATGTCTGACACAACAAATTCCGAAGTCTTCGGCTCCACATTTTGGGAATGCCAAACTAGAGCTACTTGGAAAGTGGTGATAGTGTCGCCCTAGACTAGCGACAAGAACCATCCATTTGGACTCCATGGATTTCGCCTCAGAGCTGGGGCTTCAATCTGCCAGCGAAATACCATCCATACTGCTTTTGGTTGGGATTCCCATGATGACAACCCCCAAGAATTTTGGTCAAAAAACATGAAAATAACCCATCCCCAATCACCATTTTTATCGGTGGGTATGTTTACTATTCCCAGCCATGGCTGGGTTATGGCATTGTTTTACCCACATCAAAAACCACAAATCGAAGTGGCGACATGGCGACTGAAGTTCACCTTCCTGATCCCTCATGGACCAACTGCCATGACTGGAAATGGTAAACATAGCCCCTGTAAAACTGGTTACTTTCATGTTTTATCAACACCCACTTGGAGGACTTACTAACTAGAGTTATTCACTACTGTAGTTGCAATCCTTGGGATGACCCTCCAAGTGCTGTGCCTTTTTGGCCATGGTCAAGTTACCGTAACGGACGCGGATGGGACGTCGTGAAGGAGCATCTGGGGATTCACCAATGAATCTACTCACCTCAAATATTTCTGGCTCAATGAAAATAGTGGACTAGCCTGAAAATAGAAAGGTTGGGCCATTTGAGGTTCCCCCAAGAACATTCACCATCATTTTTTAGTGACGGAAAACGACGAGTCCGGTAATTGGAATGCATCAAGAAATAATGGGAGCATGACCATCCACGAATAAGTGACTCCGGCTAATTCAACCTTTGACCATGGCACATATACTGTCTAGTTTAAGGAACTGTCTCAGGGTGGCTTTCAGTGGTTGCCAATTTTCCAGCTAGCCTCTGGCAAACGTGGCAATGGAAAATCTCCCATTTATTGATTTTCACATTGAGACCTCCATTTAGTTCGGAGATTTCCCAGATTGCCATGTTTGATTGCCGGAGGATAGCTGGATTCATATCAACTTGACCAACTTCTTCAAATCTCTCTGGAAGGTACCCACCTTTGACGCGAAGCATCTGAAGATGCTCATCCATTTCTGATGTGTTGGTGAGCAGCCCAAAATCTGAACGGAAGCTGGCAATTGCAATATAACTATATATATATTGTTCCATCCCTACAATGTGGCCGCCCGCCCGCCAGTTATAAGTTGGGTTATATACAGTACCCAGCAAACCAACCTATCCATCTGAGGCCCCCAGATGGAACTGGGAAATCGAAAAAAGTATCCTGAAAAACTTGGACCGATTCGACGCTAAGCTGCATGACGTGGTTGAGCTATATGTTGTACATAGATATACATATCAACGTATCATTTTATAGTTACGAGTATATATATATATATATAGAGTCAATGTATGGAAGACTCAATGATACATATCTAATCGTCGTGTCTATACATTCAAACCATTTCCAGAACCATTTCCGTCTCCAACTGCCCCGATCTGCTAGAGGCATCGTATCGCGACGACTTGGAACGACCGTTGCGCTTTGTTGAAAGGGCGCTGTCTGACCAGCTGAGGGGTGGATCCCGTGTCGTGAGGATGACAGCTTTAAAAGACTTCTCAAGAGTGTGTAGGCGCTATTGAACACCATCCAAAAATGGGATTTGAACAAGTTTAACTCACCAAATTTGGATTTATCAAGATTCAAGCAGCTTTTAACCTTGGGAACATGACCGGTGCCAATGGTAGATACCCTTTTCAAAAAATGTTGGGGCGATTTAGTATCAATCCCCATCTTCGGCAAAAGATTCGATTGGATATATCCTGTGCCAAGGGTTGACCCTGTGTAAGGGCGATGGCAAAACCATCACTGATGGGGATTTAACTTAAAAAACATGGGATGAACTAGGAAAAACATGTATTAAAGAGGAAATATATATGGGGATCTAACTAGGAAAAATGGGGGTTCAACATGGTTAAACTGACCAAAATTGGGAAAAAAAACACCAAAACTATTTAAGATGAACCAAAATGGGTGGCTAATCTTAGATGATGTTACAATCATCAGCTCCCAAACGGGGATGTCGATGCCATTTGCGTTGCGGTCTCCCGTTTCAAGAACTTGATGCAAAAAGCTGGAGAAGTTCTCCCATCAAAATGGAAGACCATGGCTGAAGATCGTATTCTCGCGCAAGAACTTGAACAATTGCCTGTCACCATCGTTAAACCATGATGGTCCAACCAACCCCCAATTGTGACGCCTCACTCCACTCCAGGTGTCCACTTTGCCTCCGCTCCATTTGGGTCAGGACGCTACGCAACACGCAACGCACTCGTGTCGCTCACACTTTCTTCACGTGCCGCGGCTGGAGCGTGTGGGGGAGCCAGTCGGACCCTCAGCGTCTTTCAGGTTCAAACGCAGATCTTCCATGTAGTTCCGCAAGAGGGCTAGTACCTGAAGCTGGATACCAGTTTTTTCAGGGAAAAGATGCAGAAATTGGATGCCAATTTCGAGCTAGCTGGAAAAAATTGGAGCATGGTGGTGTTCGAATGAGGTTTTGGGAAGTTCTGGTGAGTCTTTCTCATTTCTGGTCGCATTCTTGGATGATCCGACTGATGGTCGCATTTATGCGAAGTCAATAAGGTGTCATCAGAGGACCCCCGGTAACCGCGAAAAAATTGGAGACGGGTAACCCCGAAATATGTTGAGCCACTTCCTTTGTCGGAGTTACTACCGTGCTTTGGTGTCATCTAACAATTTTCATGGAAGTTTAAGGTACCCCACCCACTGTAATCCCACCTCAACTTAGGGGTTTCATAAGCCACCATGAGGGGGTGATGGCGCTGAATGACCACTCAATAAGGCAAATCATCAGTTGTTCTCCTCCGGATATGGGGTGGGCACCGCTAGATAGCTCAGTTGGTCTCCAAGTAGGATACTCATGGTTTATATATGTTTATATTGTGGATATATGTATACTAGTATATATATAATATGACGATATAAATATATATATATATATAGATACTGGGGTTTGTAAACCAACAAACATCACTGCGGGGCACCATTTTGTACCAATCCTCAACCATGATTGGGTCCGGTCTGCAGGTCAGGGTCCCGACCCGCCAATTCGACCAACATGTTTCTTGGCAGATTTCAATGTCCCAAGCCAGAAATAAAGATACCCTCCAGCAATCAAAACATGGTTTGCTGGAAAATCTATGAGTTAACTCGATGATCTTCCCATAGACCTAGACCATTATATAGACCGCTATAAACCTCCCTATAGCATTGCCAATCTTAGATACCCTACAAAAAATTAGATTTCTAGCTGGTTAGTAGATATTCCATGATGTTCCCATTTATAGCAAAAGACTAAAGGATTAAACTACCCATCCAAGGTTGTGCGAGGATTTCCCAGCGGCCCACCAAGTTTGAGGTAAGGGTGGATTGTCGCCCTGCGTGCACCACCATTTAGGAAAGCCAGGAGCCGAGGTCGCTGTCAACCCAAGATCTACAATGTGGGCTTCCTACTCACCTAGCCAAGTTGGTCTAGTAGGTTAGCTATAGGGTTTATGGTATGCTATGGTACGTGTATCTAAAATTCTATGGGTCCAGAAACGAACCCCTCTATCTTGAAAAGCCCACAAGGTCATGATAATGTAGATACCCTGCATGTGTTTTTGTTCTTGATCTGCTTAAGTTAATGTATCCCTACGAGGTGGTGCCGCCCCGTTATAACTTGGTTTATAACCACCATTCACTAGTTTCAATATATCAACATCCACCATAGACCCAAGTGATTGGAGCCATGTTTTCCAACTTACCTATCCATGGGGCACCAATTTGTGTTGATAGCCTTCACCGAGGGTGTCCCAGTGGGTTTGGACATAGCTGACCCTTCAGCCACTGTGACCATAAGAAGTATGGTGGATATAAAGCAGTAATTGGGGTGCGGTTGTGTTGTTCAACATGTTTAACCCCTATAATTGGGGACATAACCTCTATAGCCTATGGTTATATAAGCACTGCTGGACCTGCACCCGAAGCAATTTGCTAGGGTTTTCCGCTCTCAAACTCGAAAAAATCTCCCCGGCGCACGGGAGCAGGTGAGCGAACTGAAAGGAGTCCGACCAAACCTGTTTGTTTCTTCGCGGATTTGTCAGGTTTGTCCGGTGGGGTTGCCCTTGGCAGACTTCACCGACCATAAAAACTGGGATATTTCATGGGATGTAGAATGGGATATATACAGTAGCCAACAATATGTGGAACTCCTAAGATATGTATCCTGTATATTGTATGTATACACCACCGTCACGTTTGCGGTAGACATATCATGACATATCTATACTTAAATGGGCGAAACTGAACCAACTTATAACTGCGGGCCCACATTGTGGATAAAAATTGGAAAGAGCAGATATGGCAAACATGGAAAATACAAACTTGACATATGGACAATTTATGATAATTTAATATACAAAGATTAAAAATGATAGAGAAACCAACATTGGAATAGATCCTCATGTCTAGATGGAAAGAACAATGCAACATTATCTACTAGAAAATGAACGATCTTTCTGAATGCCAGGGAAATGGTGCATCAAGACTCAGTTGTGGATGATTTGCAAGGACATGAAATTGATGGTTCCCTTGATACATGGCTACATCTCTTGTTTTCTAGCTGGTTGTATCCCCTTTGATAGTACGAAACTTTAGTTGATTGATTGGGTAGGTTATCCCATGTAGCACCTTAAAGTACCCATCCAGTCGGTTGACCTGGCTGAGCTCCAAAATCATAGCGGAATTTCTGCCCACTGCCGTGCTTTGCTTTTTCCCCCCAAGGAGTTGATTCAAAGATGGAGGTTTCCCAAGTCATGGAGGTACCACAAACCATCCAAGTCATGGATGAGTATGACTTAGCATTGAAACAACCTATGCTTTTGTTGGGGATCCCCCAGGATTGACAAGAAACCCCCTAGAATTGACCAAAAAACTCTCCGTTGCGGACCACCGACCTGCCAAAGACATACGAGACAAGAGTTGTGTCAATTGGCGGTCACGAATACCACAAGCCTGGCAGGTCGAAAAAAACGACAGATTTACCTTCTGGTTATTTAACATAGCTATGGGAAACCACCGTGTTCAATAGGTAAATCATCCTATAAACGGGTCGTTTTCCTTAGCTATGTTAAAGAACCAGAGGCTAGTTTGGGATAATCTACAAGAGGTAAGTTAATTTAGAAATTGGGCGAATTCTAGGATTTATGGGTGGATATGAATCGCACTACTTCGATGGGGTTATAACCCAGTGAGGAACTTGGGGGTTCCTTCCTGAACGGTTGGATTTAGTTTGGGATTTATGGTGACGTTAATTATTTCAATTGGATTGGCTTCGCCCATTCTACTGCATATGCAGCGTATATCATAGTCACGAACTAAGTAGAAATAATTTCAAGATAGCTCAAGATTCAAAAAGTATATTTCTAGAAGAGTTTTTCCATGATGCTCTAGAAGCATCGTTGGGGAAAAAACCTGGAGCGGCGCTGCTATGTCGAGTTTCACCCATTTTGTTTATCCACCAGAAATCCGACAGTTATTGGAGCTACTAAGAGAAACCCATCAAACAGGGCACCAAAATAGATGAAATTCAAGCGAGGTCAATCATTGATAAAGGTGATCTCCACAGCATGAGTTTCGCAAAAATGTGGTCCCCCATATCCCATATCGTGAAAATCTCGAGTCGTTGAAACTGGGACAGCTAGCATTAGCTCCCAGGGACCATCTTGGAACCGCGTTGTTCAGCTGGAAGTTTGGAAATAAACAATGGTTGTGTGCCTGTGTTTTCTTCAGTATCACATGTCAAATCCCCAAGAAAAAACTCGAAGTTGGGTTACCCTCAGGTAACCCTGCCATGAAAATCGGGGTTGGAAGACTAGTTTCCAGTAAAAATTTGTGATGTTCAGGGTCTATGTCTAAATAAATTACCACAAAAATCCCCCAATTCTGAGCGAAATCTCTGTTTGAACGGTTGTGCTCGCCTCAGCAGGGCGTAACAGAACTTCGCGTTCCAAGAGTTGCATAAGCCTCGAGGAGTTGGACAGTGGGGATGCGTTGCGAAGTGGCGATTTTTATGGATTTGTTTGTCCCAGTTATCTATGGAATATCCCCAGTTATATGGTTTATATATGGCTTATATATGGGTTATATATATAATGATGATGAATGGTGATTAATGGTTGAGGTGATCAATGGAAAATATATGGAGGTTTCCCAAGTCATGGAGGTACCACAAACCATCCAAGTCACGGATGAGTATGACTTAGTATTGAAACAACCATGGCTTTGCTGGGGATCCCACAGGATTGACAAGAAACCCCCCAATATTTTTGAAGGTTATGATGTGGTCGATGGAGATGCAAGAAGTTTTAGCTCAGATAAGCTGGCTTGTGATTTAGTTGGTCTGTGACATGCACCTGGTGGAGATGGGGATTTTAGTAGTAATGTCAGGGAATGTAATATTTATGTCTATGTTATATATATATGTGTGTGTGTGAAATAAAGGTGACAAAATATGATAGAGATATATAGAATGTCTTCTACTGTGAACTTCTAGTAATATGAATGCTATGCAGTGGCATGTGGCAAAAGAACATATTTTACGCAGTAATATCAATATTCATTCCTATTGCAGCAGGCTATTCTAAACTAACAATATTGTATGATATGTTATATACAGGTATGTGATGTGTACCAGCCGCTTCAACTTAGCTTGGTTTAGAATAGTTTAGAAAACTATATATATATATATATAAATATATATATATCTATCTATCTATCTATAATATATCCGCCGACCCTGGCCTTGGCCAAGGCAGGGGCGGCGCCTGGGACCACCGGAGGTGTGGAGCCTGCTTTTTCACGGCCATGGCCGTCACATTGTTCACGGTTGTTCCACCAACAATTGCTTGTGTGTGTTTAAGCGGTTCGCTAAGGGCATTCAAGCCTGCCATTTGCCAGGCCTCAAACCTTTCTCCAAACCTTTCCAAGGCAACTCTCACAGCTACAAGGACCTACACGCACCTATTCAGGCCACGGCCATCTGTTTTTAAGGCGTTCAAGCCTGCCGTTTCCCAGGCCTCAAACCCTTCCCAAGCCTTTCCATCTGGTTTTAAGGGCGTTCAAGCCTGCCGTTTGCCAGGCCTTAAACCCTTCCCCATGCCTTTCCAAGCAACTCTCACAGCTACAAGGACCTACACAGACCTATTCAGGCCACGGCCATATGTTTTTAAGGGCGTTCAAGCCTGCCGTTTGCCAGGCCTCAAACCCTTCCCAGGCCTTTCCATCTTTTTTAATGGGCGTTTTCAAGCCTGCCGTTTGCCAGGCCTCAAACCTTTCCCCAAGCTTTTCCAAGGCAACCCTCACAGCTAGAAGGATCTACACGGACCTATTGAGACCACGGCCATCTGCTTTTAAGGCGTTCAAGCCTGCCGTTTGCCAGGCCTCAAACCCTTCCCCCAGGCCTTTCCAAGCAACTCTCACAGCTACAAAGACCTACACGGACCTATTCAGGCCAAGGCCTCAAACCCTTCCCCATGCCTTTCCAAGCAACTCTCACAGCTACAAGGACCTACACGCACCTATTCAGGCCAAGGCCATCTGTTTTTAAGGCGTTCAAGCCTGGCGCTTGCCAGGCCTCAAACCCTTCCCAAGCCTTTCCATCTGTTTTTAAGGGCGTTCAAGCCTGCTGTTTGCTAGGCCTCAAACCCTTCCCCGGGCTTTTCCAAGGCAACCCTCACAGCCAGAAGGACTTACACGGACCTATTCAGGCCACGGCCATCTGTTTTTAAGGGCGTTCAAGCCTGCCGTTTGCCAGGCCTCAAACCCTTCCCCAGGCCTTTCCAAGGCAACTCTCACAGCAAACGGCTGCGGGCCGCCTCCAATGCCAACCCCCCCAAAAAGGGGGTCGGCGGCACCAGGGCGCTAGCCCATTCTATAATATTATATAATTTTGACGTGCAAGAAAGTGCTCTAAGGATTCTCCTCTGGACAAAGCCCTCCAACTCTCCTGGAAATCATAACCCATCCCGTGGTTTCAAATTTACCAATTAGAAGTACGGCGTGAAAGTGTGTTAAGAAATGTTTTTCAACATTTGAATGGCAATTACAACCTAATTCTCCGGGAAAGTAAATTGCTTAGACTCAAATTTTCAGGTGAAGTAGATTGTCCATTCTTTTTTTCGAGAAAAACAACAAGTGTGTATTCTGTTAAAATTCGTGATAGCTTTCTAAAACCTTTCAGGGCTACTATTCGAAAGCACCCAGTGGGGACGTGGCAGCCATATGGTGACAGCCCAAACTTCGGCAGCACAGGCAGCACAATTCTGAAACTGGCCAGGATGTAATAAATGTAATCTCAACAATTCTTTCTGAGGCTGAACATGTTCTTGGTCTTCCTTGAGTTCCATTTCAGTTTAGGATCTGAAACAGCACCTCCCAGCAGCCCTTCCTGAGTCACAAAGCCCACTTTGAGACCTGTGACCTCCCAACGGTCAAAAACTCTTTGGGTTCCACCCCTGCCTTTCCTTTCCGAAATCCCTAATTTCTTTCCACCTTTTACTTCTTTTTATCAGGTTTCCTTTTCCACGATTGACACAGCTACTCAGGGGAAAAAAAACCAGGCTACACAATCCCGCACATCTTTCTTCTCTGGCCATCGATTTCCATCTTTTTCTTTCTTGTCCATTGCCGCAAATTTGCTATGTGCATTCAATTTAATTGCAAATGGCGCCCTGGATTAAGAACCCTAAAATATAATGTAATTGGCAGCCACATTTCTAATCCATGGGCCAATTTTCACAGGTTGAATCACCGTTTAAAGTCCTCTTTAAACATCTTCGCTGCAACTCTGACGTTTCTGCATGCTGATCCCGCATATCCTTTGACATACTCAAATCCCTGCGCAGGGCTAGCGTTTTTTAAAACTTTCCAAAGCAATAAACCCTAAAACCCTGGAACCCTAAATCCAAAAACCCTAAACCCTAAAAACCTTAAAGACCTAAACCCTAAAACCCAAAATCCTGAAACATAAAGTCGTATAGCCAGTGTTTTCGTTCATCCTCTTGTGACAAGTACGTGATATTGCCCAGGTGTGTTATGTGGATATGGAGAAACGTCCGGTTGGGGTCAAGATCTTTAAACCCGATTTTCAATGGTTAAAATACAAGAACAAAAACATACAAACAACATGTCGTTACTTGAGCTCCCATTTTTACACTAGACTTGGTCCATGTTCAACCCCTAACCTGGGATTCAAATCGCTTCTTTCTATTCATTTACATGAATTTACCAAACGTACAGGATATTCCCAGTGTTCTGCATGGTTCCCAGCTCCCCTGCTTAGTTGGTTTAACTTCGTCGTAACTATGTGAAGAAAATTCCTTTAAAAAATCACCCGAAAAAAGCGAAAACAATCCAAGGGAATGGCTGGGTTTTGCCTGAATAAGACCAAGTCTCTGCCGGGTCATTCCAGCCACATGGAAGATGGAGTTTTCCCACAGATTGCCCTATAGAAAAAACATATAAAAAGATGAGGAAACCCCATGCTTCCCCTCAGAAAATCACGTACAAATGGAGGGGTTTCCACATCTATTAGTTATTGTTAGTTTACAGAAAGGCAAGTGCCTTCTTCGTGCAAAATCTTGGAAGATATGGACCGGTCAAGATCGACTACAAGGTGAGGCCGCCCAGTGGACTGGAAGTTGCTTTAGAAACCCATCAATTAACTATATAGTCATAGTCCCCATAAACCCTAGTTTAACCAAGTCATCAGACAACTTAGCTCTCATGATAAGGATAAATCAACGTCTTAATCCTCATTTTTGCATTCTCGTGCTACTTAAATCAGATTTCAGCCCCATTTACCCTCAGGACCGTGGCAGATAGGGGTTGGAAATGGTTGGAAGAGTAGTTTCCACCAAAAAAATGCTATTTTCAGGGTCTATGTTAATTTACCACAGGGTAGCTATCGCATACCCAACCAGGATTTTTGTTGGCGCACTGGTTTTCCACGGTGCCTGAAGCTTCCGGTAGGTGGAAGCAGGGTCTGCAAGCGATGACGGATGTAAGGAATGACCTGAGCAGGGGCCACGGCGGGTCAGCCACGAAACTGAGGATTTTATGATATTTCTTGGGATTAAACCACCAAAAATAGTACCCTCGGGTTATTCAACATCGCCATGGAAAACCACCATCGTTTATTAGGTAAATCACCATAAATCATCTATAGATGGGCCATTTTCCATGGCTATGTTTAAATAAGGTATAATTCAATCCAATCATAAGGCTTCAACTAGCGACCATCTGCTTTACCCAAGGCCAAGTCGTCAGCATTCCAAATGGGATGATGCTATGACCTTCAAACTGTTGCTTGGCGAGATGGTTTACCATGATTTACCTTTTGGTGTACAACATGTTCCAACACAATTTTATTCACGCCGAAAACCGATTCTAGCAGGCTAGAAATCGAAGCCATTCAATTGAAATGGCCACGCCACGGAACTCCGACGGGGGATACCAACTTTAAGAATAAGCTATCCTGATTGGTATAGTTTCAACCAACCTCAAAAAATATCTGCGATTGTCTTCGGGGGATCATCATCCCAGGGCTTCATGGCTGAAAGCAAAAAAAAATATGAAACCACCGGCCAGTATCACTATTTTGTGAGTAACCCTCGGATGTTTGACCAACGGAATCTATTCCGGGGTTTACATTATATAATTACCAGCCATACCAAAGGCCACCAGCCATATCTGGGCAAATTGGGTAACTAGTGGTAACTATTCTTAAACGATGTTTCCCATTTGTTTCCATGACATGTCTGAGAAATTCTACAGGCGAGCATGATTTTTCTCATCAATCCCGGAAAATCGTCCAATAATTCACCGACCTGAATGAAGGTCATTTTGGATGACTTTCTATATAAACCATCATTTGCAACCCATCCCAATCTTTTTGCTCAAACCAATCATCCCAAGTATGGTGGAAAAACCATTAAACCAAATTGAAACCACCAGCTTCTCACATCCCACTGGTCTATTTTGGTCGGAGTGCCAACCCCTTCGGACGAGTCGCAGTGGCCAAAAGTTGCGGGTAGCTCAGTGAATTGAAGAAGACTCGCTGCCTGGCCGCGGAGATTCGGAACATCTCGGCGTTTTTTGGATGATGGGTCTCTGGTGCCTGGAAAAAAGAATGGAATACCTAAGATACTCTTGGGGCGCCCAGTAACCATTCACATTAATCATATTTAATCATCATGTATATTATACAATCATTGACCATTCGAAATATGTTTGGGCTCCAAGTAATCATGAAGACATTCACCGCAATGTTGAATAGCATGAACATCAACCATCAAAGTTGCATGAGGTGCCAAAATGCGGAGGGCTTAGCCGGTGAGCCAACCAAAATTGACATAACATGACATAAATTAACATAAAATGACTTTAAAATGACATAACATGACATACAATGACATCACACAACCGATTACATAGCATCAACACGGCATAGAGTTTTACAGGGAATGGAATAGCATGACAGAAAATATGACAACATCACCAAGATGACGCACTATACATTCACGTGTATCATGTGTATTTACATGTGTGTATATATATATATGGTAGCCCCCCAAAAAAGTAATATACATATGCATGTATGTATGTATATATATATATACGCATATGATAAAATTCATACATAAACGTACTCATGTACAGAATATCGTTGCATCTAGGGTGGAGAAAAAAAAACATATCACCAGAAACACTTCCCAGAGAACACACATCTTCAAGTAACATCTCAATCCCCGTCCCCCTTTCAACACACCCTGTCGTTCCCGATGTCCCAGGTGCTTCTTATCAGGATGCACAGGTCGATTGTGCTGACAATGGCAATATCCACAGTCCGCCCCGGCAGCACACTGACCTGACGTGTAGCCCGGAGAACAGCCTCGATACAGGAGTCCAAAAAACATCAACAATTCCAGGATGTGGTAGATATGTCCAGATATGACCAACTGGTTTGTGGCAAACCACAAACTCGGTGTGGGTTGGTGGGATAAGTAGTGTCCCACAGGTTCAAACAAATCTGACTTGCATGTATACACATCATGACGAGGGAAACAACAAACACACGCACATGAAAGTGATTCAGAACTTTGTGGTCAAGGTTCTTGGTGCAGTCAACCCGAGAATTACCCTCAAAAATTCCAAGGTTGGTCTTTGAGAAAAGTGGAGCAGGCGCGTCTGAAAGTGGGTTGTATACCCTCAAACTGACCATTTTCATGGGAAAAAAGATGAGGTTTCTTCGGTCCCATCCTGGCCCACCTTTGGCCAGGTGCACACAAGGACGGTGACAAAGTTCGGGGTGGCCTGGCCAGGAATTTGTGACATTTTGTGGCCCAGATAGATGTAGAGTTCATGATGTTTAATCAATGGTGAATAGTGTTTGAAGAATGGTTGAATACTGATTGAATAATGGTTGAATGCTGGTTAGTTAATGGTGAATTACGGGTGCATAAGTGTAGAGCTAACAATAGTAGATGAATAATGGAAAGTTGGAATAATCTAGGAAAGCCCTGGCTGCTGTAAACCGACTATGACTCGGGATGGTGTATATGTACCACCCATAAAAGTAGTCATGGAACGGGGATGGTATATGGCATTGGGTTTACCAAGTAACAAATGGGCTTTTTGGGGGGAAAAAGGACAGCGTAATTCATGAACCAGAATAGTTGGCTAGTTGGGGAATGTTGGGGATATTTCCCCCAATCCAATTCCCATCATTCCAGAAAATTTGCGACCTCAGATCTTCACAGTTTGTCCAAATATATATATATATATATTATATACATACATATATTATGTATATATGGACAAGCAGGGTTTTTCCTAGAAAATTATCTGCTTTCACATGGATTCTCCACATCTATATTACTTTCCTGAAGTCTACTGGATCAGGATATGAGTTGATGTTTCATTATGAATAGTGTGAAACTCCTTTCATGGTATAGGTCATGCTATATTTCATATTATGCAAATTAAACTATTAGGATATATTAACTAGACATAATGGCTGAAATCAAGTCCTCATCAAATATTTACAAAATATAATGAGATATGTCATTGCTTTATGTTGGTTCACCCAGTGTACCTAAAAAACACACACACACACACCCTAGCAGATTCGTATCGGATTTATGGTTGAGATTTATCGCGAAGAAGTTCAATGGCTGAAACACTAAAACCCAGCGCATGGAAGTGATTGGAAGTTAGGATTTCTGCATGAAAATGTTCAAGGTCCAATTTTGGATTTTCATAAAGAAAAAAAGGTGAATTGAAGAAGCGACGTGGGCATTCAAACAAAAATGGTGATAGAAATGGATAGAACCAACCAAAACAGTAATTTAACCATTTATATAACCACCCCTCTACAAAGCCACATCCGCGTCCCCAGGGCGGCTGGCCACTCGCCAACTTTTTGACGCATGGATTTCGGGATATTGTTTGACAAAAAATAAGGTACCATATTCTTCAACATCTCACCAAAAAACCGTCTGCGTGCAATGTTTCCACGCGAGATTTGAATCTGAGCGAAGCATTGGTGCTCGCCTCTTTAGGTAGATACATAGGTGATATGTGTATATATTAGATATAAATATATATTTCTCTCTATACATATCAATGTCTTTTAAAGATACATGAACAAATAACGCTTGACACAATCAACGCTACCAATGTTTCATGACGCGGACGCAATTGACGCGTGAAATTCGAGCAGCGACGCGGGCGCGCGCACGCGCGTCNACCAATGTTTCATGACGCGGACGCAATTGACGCGTGAAATTCGAGCAGCGACGCGGGCGCGCGCACGCGCGTCTACAAAATGATAGGCCTGAGGCACTAGAAACAACAACTCGAAAACTTGGGGAGGAAATTCGCGCACTAACTTTTCGTGATAATTCGACGCGGTCTTTAATCGACAACCTAAGAGTGATATCGCTATTTTTTTGATGATATATGATATATGTCATTGTTCTGAAAAAAGCAAAAAAGTGTTCGATTTTTTTACGGCATGCATGCAACCAATGGGTTCTGAAACAATTTGGTCAGATTCAGACATGTTATGCTGAGGCTCGCGCAAGCTCTTCCACGAGCTTCTCCACGTTGCCCTCCGCCGCAAGGGCGAACGGGCAAGGGTTCTGGTCCAGCAGTTTGTTCAAGTCCCACAGCCCTGGCCAAAAACGGGCGAAATGAGTTTGCGTCTTATGAAGCCCGTTGCCCTTGGAGCTAAGGGCTCGGCAGGACAGTTTTTCTGCGACCGTGTTCCACGCGACCCTCCGCGCAAGGACCACTTGAGGGCTCTGTGCCTGGCGCGTTTCAAGTTTCTAAACCACTTCAGGGTTGCTCCGGGCGGTTTCGGTTAACGCGAGGCAGGCGGACTGCACTTTCTGCGGTGGCTGCCGCTGCCCGTCTGTCGCGGGCTTTGGCCTGAAGAAAACGGTTTCGATGAGCACGACGGGCAATGCGTCTGTCCGCCGCGCGTGTGATGCTAACGGGCCGACGCCTCCCTGCAGTATAGGCGGCGGCGCGCCGTGCCCTCGTGGTAGGGTTGGCCCGGGCCTGTCAAGGATTGACGATTGAGAGACGACATCTGACTGGACTTGCTCTTTTGTTCTGTTTTTGTTTTTTTATACTGAGCGCGTCGGCCTTGCCCACCAGCTTCAGCGGCCTGCCTGAGTCTGAAAGCGAAACCCTAAAGAAAGAAACTAAGAAAAGACCGCAAGCGGCGCAAGCCAATCGGCCGGAACAACCCGGCAGCTCTATTGTTCACTTATTGGTCACTTGGTCAGTGCGAGCTTCAAGGCTCCGACGGCTCAGTGCCGAGGCGCCTAGGGAAGAAGCGCTATATCTTTCAGTCGAATGATGTATATTTTGTTGCCGTCAGCTATTGCATCCTTGCGTTTTTGCATTTCTGTTGTCATGTTTGTTGCGACAGCTTCTTTTTCGTGCAAATGTTTTTTGCATCGATTTCTCTGAGCTCGCTGCTGTCTACACTCTCCGTCGGTGCGGGCGGCGTTTCGCCTGGAGATTCTGCTGGTGTGAGGCGCATTTAGCTTTGAGCGTTTCATTGTTTTGCCCTTCTGTTGGTCTTTGTCTATGTCCCCTCCTCTTCTCGGATTGGGCGGCAGACAAAACAAGGGGCGGCATAGAATGTTCTAATCAGTTTCCTTTTGTTTTTTTACGACGAAGCTCAGCAAACTTGTCAGATCATGTTGTTCTGGACTGACGATGGACTTTTTCTGACCCCTCAAGCTGAGGTCGGTACCGTTTGCAGGTGCCACGGGACCTGCAGATTCAACTGCTGGGGAATTTTCAACCCTCGTGCTTTCACTCCTTGTGGTTTCTCTGTTGTGTCCAGCCTGCTGGAGGCGCCTCGCCGGTGGCCACGGTGCCTGAAGAAGAAACTGGAGGCATATGGGTGTATTTGGCTCGGTCCCCTTTTGTTTTTTTGGACAAAGAAGCTCCGCAAACTGGTGCGCTCATGCTGTTGTGCAATGAGGGTGCAATCAGAAGAAAGCGTTTTTCGGCTCAATTTTTCTGAGCTTGCTGCCGTTTGCTGTTGCGGGCGGCGTTTCGCCTGGAGATTCTGCTGGTGTGAGGTGCATTTAGCTTTGAGCGTTTCAATCGTTTTGCCCTTCTGTTGGTCCCTGTCTATGTCCCTTCCTCTTCTCGGATTGGGCGGCAGACAAAAAAACGGCGGCATAGAAAGTTTCTAATCAGTTTTTCTTTTGTTTTTTGACGAAGACGCTCTGCAAACTTGTGAGATCATGTTGTTCTGGAATGATGATGTTCTACTTCTGACCCCTCAATCTGAGGTTCGCCCTGTTGCGTCCAGCCTGCTGGAGCGGTCGCCCCGGTGCCTGAAGAAGATAGTGGAGGCGTAGATTAGGGCGTGTTTGGCTCGGTCCCCTTTTGTTTTCTTGGACGAAGAAGCTTCGCAAACTTGTGAGGTCATGCTGTTGTGCAATCAGGGTGCAATCAGAAGAAAACGTTTTTCGGCTCAATTTTTCTGAGCTTGCTGCTGTTTGGGGTCTCGCTCACTGGTGCTTCGCCTGGAGATTCGTGGGCGGCCAAATGCATTAGTTAATCTTTTTTTTTCAGCGATCAATCGTTATAACTCTTTGTTGGTTCCGGCCTGGTCCGGTTGGCGCCTTTGGTGCCCTTGGCGGAGCTGGTTGAGATATGCGACACAGGTTTGGCGGCTGATCGTGGCGATCGGCTTCTGGACTTGCGCGGCAATGATCTCTCGAACTTGTTTTCTGTTTCACACAGTGCCTGTGGTCACCACCGCCACCAGGCACAGCAGTAGGCCTGGGATGTGATGAATAGATTCAAAAATGGAATGGTTATGCTGTTTCGCTACGTTTCGGCTTCATTCTTCCTGAGGGNCCACCAGGCACAGCAGTAGGCCTGGGATGTGATGAATAGATTCAAAAATGGAATGGTTATGCTGTTTCGCTACGTTTCGGCTTCATTCTTCCTGAGGGGCCGGCGCCACACTGCCATGCCTCCAGATCAAAAGTTTTTTCCGTATATATATATATATATTCAGACATACCGTTGATGTAGCAACGCCTGGATCCCTGGATGTGTTCCGATACAAGGCTCAGAACGCTATCCCGTCATGGCTTATCATCATCCCTAAGACATTTTTAGGTATAATATAACCACCCATGATAAAAAATAACTTAGATCAGTATAGTATATTCTATATATATATATACCATCTGGTAAATTAACATAGACCCTGGCATTAATCGGGATTGGAAGATGAGTTTCCTCTAAAAAATAGCTATTCTCAGGGTCGAACTGTTAATATACCAAAGGGTAATATAACATATTGTTTATACCCATCATTGGATTGGTTTAAGGGAAGACTGAAACCGGAAACCCGGATATTTCATGGGAAAATCCATGGTTTCCGGTTAAAATTTTCCCACCAATCCATTGAACCCAAGATAACCCAAGTGGTAACCTAACATAGCTATTGAAAATGGCCATAGAAATAGTGGATTTTCCCATTAAAAATGGTGATTTTCCATAGTTATGTTAGTAAGTCAAGTAGGTCTCCTTTTTCAACAACGGTGAGTAGGTTACCCCCCCCATTGAACGATGGGGTGATCTCTTTGGAGACTCAAAGCCATGCCGGGCAGGCCATAGCTCCCGTAGCTCAACCTCGGTGATTCGGGTGACCCTCTGGTTATGACGAACAGTTCGCCATGGAAAATCCCCAGCCCTCCAAAGGTGACCCTCGCAAGGATAATTAGATGGTTAATAAGCCATCATTACCCTCTGGTTACTTAATATAGCCATGGAAAATCCCTATGAAAAATGGAGGTTTCTAGCTGGAAAAATCATCCAAAATTCGCCATTTTCAATAGCTATGTTAAATTACCAGAGGGTACGATTTGCTGGAAAATGCCTATGAAAAATGGATGAAAAATAGGGGGATAGCCATGGGATAGCCCCTCCGAATAAATGGCATATTTTTTCGAGACCCAGCTTTGCGATCTAAAATCATGGTTTCATCTATCATGTGGGGAAATTCTTGCCCCCTTTGAACTTTAGGCTGCTCCTTTAATATACATATGGGGGTTACTTGGAATGGGGCATCCCCGAGTCACCATATGTTTCAATACTAAGTCCTGGTCACCCATGACTTGATTTGGGGTACCACCATGACTTGGGAAACCTTCATATCATATGGATGCACCCATAGCTCCCAACTGCGGCTTCCCGATCCCAGCGTTGTTGTCGCTTGAAAGCGATGTGCAAGAAAATGGCTGGGAACCGCCATAATGATCATTCTGAGAGTATCATCATGTTTAGAGAACATTTGGACATAAAGAATCATCAAGCTACCCCCCTCATTCCCCTCCTCTAAGTAATCCTAACAGCCAAAGAGTCGTGGTTTCACTGGGGGTCCCGTTCCAGTTACCGTAGATGTTATCATGGTTGTAGCGGTTGCATCGGTTACATCCCAACGATTTTTGGGGGGCTATTACCATAGTTCTGTCCAAAGTAGGGTGGCCTTTTCTTAGGAGACTTGGATTTTTCCGTGCTTCGCCTCATAGGGATTCCCAGTACATGGGTCTAATCATTCAAAATAAAACAGGTAGGTTCAAAACACCTCCTTGTCATTGCTCATCAACCATCAACCAGGACTTATCAATGATCTCATATCATATCCCATATCTTATGGTCAAGGCCCATAGGTTCATGGTGAAATCAAGATTTGTTTGACTGAGTCCAATTCGTTGTTCATGAAATCATTTTTTTGGTTTCTTCACCATTAAAGAAAACGGTTTTAAGTGAGTATGCACCATCCACAGTAGGTTTCTATAAATAGAACATCCGCTCATTGCATGCGGGAACATTGTGGAAGATTCACCATGGAGCGGCTTCTTTCCCCGTTGAGCCCCCCAAAGTGCCCTTGAGGAGCAAGGTTCACCCCAATTCAACATCATTCAAGCAGGTAGTACAACCCCATCCAAAATAAACCTATGAGTCCAAAA
This sequence comes from Symbiodinium sp. clade C Y103, assembly GCA_003297045.1. NCBI lineage: Eukaryota > Dinophyceae > Suessiales > Symbiodiniaceae > Cladocopium > Cladocopium sp. clade C. Next base: position 738,491 of record BGPT01000014.1, read on the forward strand.
TAAAAGAAATGAGGTACAGTTCTACTTATAACTGGATCTACAACCACAGTTATATGGGGTATATCATGGTATATCCCAACTTATGGGGGTTTAGTTCACTATGGTTATAGCCATAGAAGTCCCTTACTGGCCCTGGTTCTTTTGGATCCCCTTCCCATCTCTTTCTCGGGCAACACGAGAGGAGTGAACGTCACAGGCGAATCCGTGGAAAATTCCTGGGATGTCGTGAGGCCATGGTGCCCCTGGGGGAATTTCTTACAGGTTGTGAACTGGAAAATCACCGGTTTTTATAGGTACATCACGGCAAATTATCGAAGTCAATGGGCCATCTTCATGGATTTTTTTCTGGCAAAGTCTGAAATTACCAGAAGGTAGTCAGATTCTGACCAAAAAAATGAAGCGGTGCTTATTGCAAAGGGAGGTTGGATGCTCATTTGCGATGACATACGCATTGAAGGAGTTTCTCCACAAAAGTGCTGGCGTGAGACACCTTTTTTTGCGCATTTCAGTGGTGATTTTATGTGCTTCCAGTCGTCACTCTTTCAGACGACTGGACGAAGAAATTAGTTTGGTTCATCTTCCTATGGACCGTGATGCAAACAAATCAGTTAGACCCTGAAGCAGTTTGTTTACCACGGTTTACAGTGATTGTGAAAGTCTGAAAATTCTCAGCCCCAAATCCCATGAGTTTACCATCATCTTCCCCCATTAAGATGGTATCCCGGTCGATTTGTGACGTGCCATGTGTCTATTCCATTCTTGCCACCATCAACTTGAGATCAATGTAGAATCAGCGCTTTTTTAGGATCACGGGTCATGTTAAGTTTGTTTTCAGGAAATTGTCCTTCTGGGCGCTCGTCAAGGTTAAACACAGTCATAGATGAAGAGCCGGAGGATTACAACCTAAACTGGCACGTGATGGTGCCACACGTACCTTATACTCAGGAACTTGAAAACAGAAACCAGGATGATCCAACATCATTCAACATTTGAGCTCGTATTCCCCCGGTTTTTAGGATGTTGACCAGGCACCAGGTGGAAATGGTGAGATGACCCACTGGCCAACCCGGTTCACAAGTCCACTAACCGGAGTTACCCCAAAACCATTCTTGTTTACTTACAAGATCTTACAAGTTGTCAGTCCACTGGAGTTCCTCCAAAACCATACTGGTTTACTTCCAAGATCTGACAAGTTGTCCCAAGATGTCCCAAGCACGTTTTGCTGTTTCTGTCATTTTGAACGCTCAAAACATGTGAAAGAAAAAGAAAACAACTTTGCTGGTCATTTTCCGCCGCTTTCCCTGTGGATTCGCAGCATGGGTCACCTCATCGTCTATTTTCTTCCAGGTACGGTACAGTGGAATACCTCCTCCAAGTGGGTTTGCCTGAAAAGTTGAGGGAAAGGCCCGAAATCCACGGGTTCATCATCATTTTCCCTTCCGCAGATGGCTAGGGGTACACCCCATTTCCAAACAGCCCGCTCGACCCGTTGTCAACAAACCTTTCCCACTCTGCAGCGAGCATCAGTTCCGGACTCGGACGCGGTGGTTGGCGTCATGTCAAGCTGCAACATCTCAGCACGTGCTGGCAGCCTCAGCAGCTGCTTAGATTTGCTAAGTTGGTCAACAGAACTCCAATTTAACTTGGAATTATGGTATATACCCTCTGGTAAACTAACATGACTATGGAAAATCACCATTTTACATAGGTAAATCCACTATAAATGGTCATTTTCAGTAGCTACGTTGGTTTACCAGAGGGTACGTAAAATTCTCGCTGGGTGAATCAAACCAACTTACATCAACTTACAACTTGGGGCCTCACCTCACCTTGTAGGTATCTTTTGACCAGTCAATGCCAACAATAATCTATAATAATCTTATAGTAACAGATTGATTTCAAATCCAATTTGATATGATTAATACATATTAATACTATGATTATTTGAAATAGAATGCCAAACCCATCCAGTTTTTGCTGGGATTCTTAGGGATCACCCACCAGATCCTTTTCTAACATATGGCTGTGTAAAAAGTCACCATGAAAGTAGATACAGCCCATGGATTTCCATAGCTATGTTAGTTTACCGGAGAGTCATGGGGATACACTGGGATATAATGGTAATATGATAGGGACATGATGGGGATACAAATGAGATACAATGGAGGACTCCCGATGAAGCATCAGACATCTCTGTCTTCCGCGATGAAACTGATGCGTCCAAGAAGATTCACCTTCGTTTCTGTGACTTTCTCACTTTATCTACGATAACGTTGAAGCCTGAAATAAGCCATCAGAAGCCATCTTTGGCACTACTGTCCCCAATCATTGCCACAATTCAAAAAGCGCAAATGAGTGATCTTGGGGGATGCGAATACCTCGAGAATCAATGTTACCATCAACGACTTGCCATAAATGGTTGGTTTTTCAACCCCCCCTGGGAGGTTTAGTATTGGGTGCATCCCACATTACTAGACTAGCCATGTTGGGGTGCAACCCATTCACCAAGGCATGCCTGAAGCTTGTTGGTTGAATAACTAGTCCCATGCCGCTAAACAAAAAAAAAACAAACCCAACGATGTGTAAGTGTTTGTATATGTTCCCAAAAAAACTCAAAAAAAACCGACAACTCCACCATGGAGAGGCCTCAAAGCTGTTCAAAGATGACTCGAAAAACTCGCGGATTTTATTCGGACTGCCGAGGCGCCGAGACACGTAGATGGACTCCCTCCTCTCCTGGGGAGGATCTTCCCCCCCCCTGTAGCTATCGTTTATTATGGTAATATATGGGGGTTTCTTAAAATGGAGGTACCCAAAAATGGATGGTTTATAATGGAAAATCCTATCTATAAATGGATGATTTGGGGGTACCCCTATTTTAGGAAACCTCCATATACCCTCTGGATCCCTCTGGTTATTTAACATAGCCATGGAAAATCCCCGAACTAAATGGAGGTTTCGTTCGCTGGGAAAATATCCAAAATGAGCCATTTTCCATGGCTATGTTAAATAGCCAGAGGGTTTTTTGTGGTAATGATAGCTGTATATAGCTATAGTTCATGTGAAAATCAGGATATTGAGATGACTGATGGATTGACCATGTGGTTGGTCATCCGACCGTAACTGGTTACTACTGTAGCCGAATCTGATGGTGGAGAAGTCCTCGTTTCCTGCATTCTCAGAGTTTTATAGAACTGGCGAAAAAAAAAAACGGCCTACTAACGCTTTGCTGAGTTGGATGATCCTTCAGTAAGTGCCCATAAACGGTCTTAAACCATTTTTTAGTTCACTGGGTTTGATATCATGGAGCAATATTCTATTTATCACTGAGTATTCTTGTCTAATTGATATCAATATAATGGTGATACTAAGCTTTATTTTGTTTTAGGTGCTCCAACCGGGGGGGTACCAGCCATAAATCGGTGAACCCACTGGTGGAAAAAAACTGGGAATCACAGGGTGACAGGGTCATCGTTTTCGAGGAAACCTGCATCTTTCTAGTATATTCTAGTATAATATTTTATATAAATTGGTGTGCTGGTGAAATCAATCTAAAATGCAATGTTGGCTTTTGAAATCCACATGATGTCCTTTCAGGAAACATTGAGGGGTCGCAGTAGGCAATTCTGGGCATCGTGCGCCTAAACTTCCAAAAATTCCAATGCAATTGAAACACTAGAATTCAACAAAAATCATCAACCATCATAAATCACCATAAAATCCCAACTAATCACTATAAAATCTCAATTCATTACCACAAATCACCCATAAACCACCATTCCATCACCATAAAATCCCAATTGCAAACCCCATATAAAACCACTATAAAACATAGGTAAATCGCAGTAAATCATCTCAACCCACCACAAATCACCATCAAATCACCATCAAATCACAATTAAATCACCATGAAACCCACTACTGGAGTCCATCGGAATCGCCTCGAGGTTCCACATTTCGCCATCGACGGGACAACTGTGGTAGCGTGCTACACAGGTGGAAACCTGGCCATTTTGTGGTGATTGATGGTGATTTGTGATGATTTTAAGCGTCTAAAATGGTGATTTGAGTATGAAAAATAGGTGGTTCACCAGGAAACACGGTGATTTGATGGTGATTTATGATGACTTCTGGTGATTTGTGATGATTTATGGTGTTTTACTGGTGCTTTACTGGGTGTTTTATTGATGTTTTACTACTGGTGTTTTATTGGTGTTTTATTGATGTTTTGGTGTTGCACATTTTTCTGGGATTGATTCTATGCTAAGAGTATTTGATTATTTCTGATATTTTCTGGTACTTTCAGGATTTCATTAGTTTTTGATAGTATTCTATGAGTATGTTATATTCTGTATCTTGTGGCATTTGGGTAATGCAAAAATATTGTGATGGCTCGATTCCTCTATGGCACTAGTATGGTATATATTAGTTTTTTTGATTGTATGGCAATTGTGATAACCTATTGGGATGTAATTGGATTTAATCGCATTGGACTATGCGTTATTGGCATTGCATGTGTCGGAATAGCTATGGGTATATTCTATCCACAACCACAACTTTGGGAAAAAGTACATACTTGGTTGGATTTTCTAATAGAATGCAATGGACTATTATATATTTTAAGCAACTTGATATGATGATATGGGCCTGTTTTACAGCAAGTGGGAATAATACCGTGAAAGTGACGATGGCCATATGGGGGTGTGAATGTGGGAATACCCTCTTGAAAAAATGGTAATATGGGAATACAACCAACCACCAAATAATGGTTGGTGGGATTCCAAAGGGAGGCTGTCAAAGTGAGAATATTTGCAGTGGTGGGATATCTGTGGGTTTGCTTTCACAAGTCCAAGTGGCTTTGTCCAAGAACTATGGGACAACCGGAAATCCCACTAGTTTATGCTATCAACATGTTCACCATGAAAATTGTTCTTTCGGTTGGTAGACCCACTGTCGGACACACAAAAAACATGTGGCTAGCAATAAAATCATGATTGATGCTATCTCTATTGTTATTGAACTCATCATATTGTCGTTTTACTATTTTGAAATTACACAATCATAATTACGGTATTTTGTCAACATCTTTCGGCTACGAAAAGTGTTCACTTGGGCTACCAAACATGTTTCTTTCGGACGATTTGAATCAAGTCTTATGGAGGTGACAAGTTGAATCGCAGCCCCAGTTGAACCTTCTGCATTGGTGATCTCTGGATTTATATTCTGTATAGCACTGCATAATCTCTTTCTTGTGGATAGAAATGGCTAATGAACATAGATGTCTAAACTATTGTGAACTACAAATGGGTATCTCTAAAAATGGTACCTCAGAGATGGCTTCGTAGGGAAAATCATGATTGACCAGTTGGTTTACCCTAGTTTCAGACAGGACCCTTGAGGATACAGGTGATATTAGCGAAAACCATATGGACTTTCCCAGTGGCGACATTTTGGGAACCACCCACCCAGAAAGCGAACAGATGAAGACCTCGTCGATGAAAGTACCACGGCACAGCAAGGCAGCGTTCATGACCTGTTCATCACTTGGGGAGCATCAGCCCAAGTAAGGATGGAAAAGCAAACGGATCTACCTATCTATCCAATCTATCCAATCTATCTAATCTATCAAAGCTACCCAATCTATCTAATCTATCAAATTTATCTAATCCATCTAATCCATCTTATCAACCCAATCTATCCAATCTATCGAATGTATATAAATATAATCTATTATACCATCCAATCAATCCGATCTATCCAATCTATCAAATCTGTCAGATCTATCTAATCAAATCTATCTAATCCATGAAATCCATCTAATCCATCTAATCAATCTATCTAATCCATCTAAAATACTCAATCTATCAACTCTATCTGATCTATCCAAGCTATCTAAAGTATGCAATCTATAATTTTACTAATTTAGCTTATCTAATCTTACTAATCTATCTGATCTATCTGACCTGTCAAATCTATCTGATCTATCAATTCTCTTTAATCTATCTCATGTATCTAATCTATCCAAATTATCTAATATATTCAATCTATCCAATCAATCTAATCTGTCTAATCAATCCATCTACTCTATCTAAAATATTCAATCCATCTGATCTATCTACAGTAATCTGTCCAATCTATCTAATCTATCAAATCTGTCTAATCTACCTAACCTATCTCATGTATCTAATCGATCCAATCTATCTAATATATTCAATCTATCCAATCTATCCAATCTATCAAAGCTATCCAATCAATCTATCCAATCTAAATAAAATATTCACTCCATCAAATCTATCTAGGCTATCACAGCTATCTCATGTATCTACAGTAACCTTTCTAATCGATGAAATCGATCAAATCGTTCCAATCTAATCTATCTGATCCATCTAATTTGCAGTACCTAATCCATGTAATCTATCGACAAGTCTATAGTCTAGATGATCTATCTCATCCATCTAATCGATGCAATCTGTCTATCCAATCTATCTAATCTATCCAATCTAGCGAACCTTTCCTATTCATCTTGCCTATCTAAGCTATCCAATCTATCATTCTATCTGATTTTCAATTACATCTATTTTAACCAATATATCGAAACTATCTAATCTATCCAATCTATCTCATCTTTCTAATCCCATCGAAGACATCTAATTTCTCTAATCTAGCTATGTAATCAATCTATAGAAATTGATATGATGTAACCTGTCTTGATCTAATCTAATGTTATCTAATATATCTTATCTCATCCTCTCTAATATATCATTCATTCTCATCCTATCTTTTGTTACCTTATCTACATCTCTATAGTTCATATATGCACATGTATACGAGATCAAGCACGTCTATTTCAAACCACCAATCAGGCCTACTTAACTGTGGGACAAATGGATAGATAGGAATAGATCGAAATAGACAGGAATAGATCGGAATAGACCGGAATAGATAGGCTAGGATAAGATTAGGAATAGATAGGATAAGGTTAGGATAAGATTAGGATAAGACAGGAATAGATTGTTTAGGGGTAAAGAGAAAAACAGGAATGGGTACTTAGGCGTGCGCCAAATGTAAGTACAAATTCCCAACAATTCAGCATCTCTATTCAAAAAGGGATATATCTATAGATGGGCACGTAGGTAAAACTATCCAGGTGTGCCGGACTCAGCCCTTGAAAGCTCGGGTTTTCGTAGACGCATGAAGCGCGCATGGTGCCGGAACCCAGATGGGTAGCTGGTTGCTTCCCAGCTCCGCTGCAAAGCTGGTTTTAACTTTTGGTAGTTACCCTCTGGTTATTTAACATAGCCATGGAAAATCCCCGAACTAAATGGAGGTTTTAATGGGAAAATCATCCAAAATTAGCAATTTTCCATGGCTATGTTGAATAACCAGATGGTATAGCACCCCCCAAAGAACCAAAAAAATGCCAGAAAGTTGGAAACCTGGAAACTACGGGGAAGATAGTATCTATCGATCCTGGAAACACCTCTCTATCTGGGGATTTCTATGTGTGTATGTATCAAGTGTTTCATTTTCTCCAAAAGAGCTAAAGTCCAAAGGAATGGCAGGGAACCGCCATCCTAAGACAAATTCCACCCAGCAGATGTTCAAAGGGTGGTTTTCAAATGTAACCAAGATGGGTCCCCCAATGTCCCAAGTTGGATCATCTCGAAAGTTGGTAAATGGCAGCTATATAGCTGTTTTTTTAATGGCAGTACCCCTAAATCATCCATTTTAATAGGATTGATAGACTATAAACGATCCAGCTATTGGGGTACCCCCATTTCAGGAAACCCCCACTATGGAACAATATGGAACAACTGACGAACTTGGATATGGGTCAAGTCAGTGGAGTCATTGGGTACCCCAATCTGATCGTTCCCAGAAAACGAAACCAATGTTCATCGGTGTTTTTGCGTCGAAAATGTCGATCCAGGCCAACTCACACGGCATGCCGAGGCTCTGTCGACGGCACTGAGAGATGTTGGAGGTAGAAGTCCTTCATTGGCTGAGCAGTCCATCAGAAAAACCTGGGAAGATCCATCAGAAATGCCTGCCTGGTTGAGTGAACCCCCGTGAAAAAACAGGTTTTCTTAGTACTGACTCAGTCAACTGGGATCATCCGAGCACTTCTAAACATACCCTCCAGGAATGAAATGTGGCTTGCTGGAAAATCCCTTATCTAGTTCGAGGCGCTTTTCCCTGTTAGACACCTCCATTTGGAGTAGGGATTTTTTCCAGCTAGTCATGTTTGATTACCAGAAGGATGCTTGAGGATAAATCCATGAAGATCCTATTATTATCCCATTATTATCCCAATATTCTCCCTAGTTAATCCATATAAAACCATATCCCATGTTTTTCGATATATTCTTCATTTGTTGGTCATTCAGTAGAACAAACCCCAGACTTGGTCAAACTGGATTTTCTCTTCGCTGAGCCTGGGGGTGGCACATCCGAAGCCATAGCCTATTTTTGCCTATGATTTTCCAGTTAGCAAAAGAGTTAAACCGCCAAAAGTTGCTCGAAAAAAACCTGATCAACTATGGTTTTAAGTACCATAAACCCGCATAGGTGAACAAGTCCAAATGGGCTGTGTCAAAACCTATTGGAAAACAACTCACATGAGTTGATTGATCCCCAGAATTGATTATCTCGGTGGTACAAATGTAAAAACCAGTAACCAATCATCGACCAACCATGACTGATCAATGATATCCCCAGTTGTTTGATCGTTAAAAGCCCTATCAATCCCATATGCTCCATGTATGAAATACCTACATTTGGCTTCATAGTTGGGTAAATGTTGGGAAATAGTCCGAACTTCTACTGATTTGGTCTAAATGGAGGTCTCCTAAAATGGGGAGGGGTACCCCACATCATCCAAGTCATGCCCATGACTTAGTAGACCCATGGTGACGACTGGGGATCCCCGGATCCAAAAAAAAGGTCGAAAGGAATGGCTGAGAACCCGGGAATCTCCATTAAGCCATCCAGAAATCTCGAAGAAATCCTCCCCGGGAGGCTCCTCGTTCGCACGTGGCGCCTGCGGCCTTTGTTCCCTGTTGAAAACTGAGCCGTTCAAAGGCCAGGTCGGTGAAATGTGCAGATCGCAGGTTTGACTGGGACAAAAAATCGATAAACATGGGATAGGGATGTAGTGGGTAAATACTCGGAACGTCCAGCAATATTGAGATCTTGGGTGTCTGCAAATGAGGTATACCCCGGAATGTATGGCATTTTGATAGGGAAATGAGGCTAAACTACTGGGTTTTGGGCACCCTGTTTTAAGACAAACCTATATACACTGTAGATCAATGTGGAATCCACAAAGCGATAAATCATCCAGAATTGCCTGACCATAAAAAGATTGCTATTAGATCAAATCAATAGCCCGAAGAAGGGATATGTGCAAAAGTAGCACTTACTGCAATCATATCTTGTGGATGCAATCAGAGTATTTGGGGTATGATTTAGGGGGGCAAGTAGCTTCCCAGGTGTTCGGATGCATGTATATCAACATCTTTCTATAGTCCCAAAAACATCCAAAAACTGGTCCAAGGAAACAATACAGGAAGCCCTTGTGTGTGGGAGTAAAAGCAAGGGGGGTTCATCTGATGTTATCACACTAATCCTCCCAGTGGCTGAAAAAAACCTGGTTACAATTGAGGTAAGTTGGCTGAGTACAGGCTGAGTACATGTGTAATCATTTGTACCCTCTGGTAAACTAACATAGCTATTGAAGATGACCATTTAGAGTGGATTTTCCCATTTGAAACTGTGATTTTCCATAGTTATGTTAGTTTACCAGAGGGTAATTCTGGTGATATTTTTCCATTTCCCCACTGGGATGAGAAAAACATAGAAAAACCATGATAACCTGGGTCCGTCATCACAGCGCTGGTGAAATTTGGGTGCCCCGAAATTGGAGATGTCGTACTCAATTCATTGTGGTTCATATCTGATTTCTTTACCTGTTTTTCATTGTTTTTCCACATAGTCTCCACCCCACGTTCGTAAATCTCCACAGGTGTCTACGAACGAAGGGGAAACCTATCTTAGTCACAGGAAAATCCATCACTTCTTTGGCGCATGGGAGCCCTGATTTTGCAACAAAGGTGTTGGTTCATCCAGGGTTGCAAAACAGTGTGGAGGCTTCAGAATTCACCGTGAATGTTTTTCTTCGTTTCATGCTAATTATATCCTACTAATTCCTACTATAGCATTTTATAATCCTGTACTTGGAAGTGCAGTTCCACTTGTAGATAGGTATAACCAGGGTTAGAATCACCATAACATGGGACATAACATCTCTAACTATAGTTAGACACCCACTTACAACTGGAACTGCACCCCGAATCCATTGAATCCCATGAATATCCCCATGGCGCCATTGGATCTTTCTGGATCTTCCCATCCCTGGAATGATGAACTGCTCTCCGTGGAGCCTCCAATTCACGGTAGAGGTCTTCAGGTAGGATGGGAGGCATGTAGCCCTAGCAGGCGATGAAATCAGTGCGGATGTGAAGTGACTCACATGGGAATTGAGTGAAGTAGCAATGATGGATGGCTTGGGAAATGAGCAACTGCAATGGGAATAACGGCAAAGAATGGATCAAGCAAATATCGAAAGATGGAATTGAATAGTGCGAATTTGCTGAATTGTCAAGCGACTCAAATGGGAAATAGATAACAGCAAATGGATCATTTTCAAGTAGCTGAAATTGCATATGAATGATGCAAATCATCAATCATAATTGTGAATTCGTTGACATGGGAAGTACAATCACGCATTTGCAAAAAGCTGAAACCAGAGTTGAACAATGGATTTCCTTTAGGGCCCCAAAAACAATTCCTAAACATATATTATTCCCTGTGATTTTTTCAGGAATGGTGGATTCACTGGGAATAGCAGCTTCAAATTCATGGTATATGTTGGTAGTTAGTAAAATTGTCGGGATACGCTAACTTTGATGGTTGAAATTCATGTGTTCTTCAAGAAAAGTAGGTTCCTACATTTCCTTGCAGTAAATGCCCCATGTGTGATCCAGTGATCCATGGAAACAACAAACACGTGTTCCAAAAAACGTCTGATACCTCCAAAAACTTGAGATGGTTTCTAACATGTCCTTAAAATTATTCAGTCATTTTCTCCAACAATATACGGACAAACACCGGTCATGTCACCATAATTTTGGAAGCTTCTCAGAGAATGCCGACCTCCTTTGCGCCTGCACCAGTCTCCTGGCCGCGACTTGGTGAATGTTTGGGTTGATTGGGGGAATACAACCAACCTAACGGGTTTATCAACTATGAATGTGTGTAAATAGGATAATTATATCATATCTAATGTTATTTAATGGGTTCAAAAAGCAACAAACATAACTGGGGGGCCCTACCTTGCATCGGAGAGTGGTAAATCGAAGCTTTTCTACATCCTTTTGGTAAGTTGATTGCCGGACAAAAGTACATGATGATAATGCTCCAATCTCCGCAGCAGGCAGCGTGCCGAGGCCTGTTTGGGGTTACAGGGATTGATCAGACCGACCAAACTGACTTGGGAGTGGCGAATTTAATAGGATGTAACGGGATTTAATGGGATTACTGGCATATACAACGAAGCATAATTGAAAACTAGCAGCTATGCTCCGGCAATAATATGTGGCTAGCTGCGAAACACCCTAAACTAAAATGGATGCTGTATTGGGAAAAAATACGTCGAATTGGCGAGACTTTTTCCGTTGCCATGTTTCATCATGTTGGATTTTCTTAAAGAACCAACAAAAATCAAGAAGATTCCCTTTAGATCCCCTAAGTAGTGGATTTCCCATTGGGAAAATCAACAAAATCCTCAGAAGCAAATCCAGGTGTGGGCTAGGGTGAACCCTTTCCCAATGATCCTACCAGTAGCCCGCCAATGTCCTCATCTTCCTCTTCCCCTTCCTCAAAACCTCCTAGTTCTCTCACAACCTCGAGAAATCGCGGCAATGGATCACACGCGGTTCGAAGTACCAAAGGTTTTTCAGACATCATGTGGTTGGGAAACTCAATTCGTAGCTCCTTTGCATTCCATTTGTAGTTGGAAATATGGATACCTACAGCTCCAAATTGCTCCCTCCATTTTCGGCTGGATACTTCATGTGTTCACTTCTAAATAGCTCATGGGTTGATGGTCAGGAAGTCGTGGCCTTTTCGCAACCCCCAAACAGGCGGTCTGGAAGATGATGTTTCCTGGTGGATATCGAAAAATCGATGGCTTCAATGTTCGATTTTGGGTCGTAAATGATTAGTCGATGTTGGGAATTGGGTGAGCCTCTGGCAATCAAACGTGGCTGAAAACTCCGCCGAGTTCGATGATTTTCCCAGGATCGGAGCTCTCCATTTTCGGGGATTTCTCACAGTATCACGGCCACCTCCCAGGATCTCAGATGATTTTGATTCATTGCTACCTGGTACCAGTAACCTTCAGAAACACGGGGACCCCAACGAGAGGATTCACAGCAACAAGAAGGATTTTAACCACCAAGAATCAAGGAATTCCAGGAATCCATCTTCCAGTAATATAAGTTGGCAAAGGGAAAACCCATCGGCAAATGAGGGAAAAACACCGTGTTCAATCTGTTTCATGGCCAGGAAGATCAAATTTCGTAACATCCTTACCGTCCTCAAATTTCGTCTCAAGGTCTGGTCATCAAACATAGCACTGGAAAATCCACCCTCTGGGCTCAAGCCACGGGCAGGATATACCACCTCCAAGCGGGAACGACCAGGGTGGCCTCAGGTGCGGCCGGGGATCAATTCATGGTCGAAAAATAGATACCCTGAAAAGATGCGTTCTTTTTCTGTTAGTATTGTAAATCTCCCTCATAGCCAGAGATTCTTCCAAGATTTACCCTCCGGGAATCAAACATGGCAATGGAAAATTGGCCATTTTCCATGGCTATGTTAAACAACCAGAGGGTATAAGTATAAGTATTGAAGAAGGCGTCAAAACCGCCAAGATTCACGCTGTCTAAATAGACGCTAGTCCAATGCCTGATCTTGGATGCCCAAAAGAATTGGCATGTGTTCATTTCATGCAGCAAACAAATGAAGATAGAATGTGGGGGCCCCAAAAAAAGCTTGTTATCCGTATATACATATATCCGCCACAAAGGTGTCGACAATTCTTGGAGTTCTAACAGAAACAGTTCTCTCATTCGGGGGCCAAAAAATTGACGCTTTTGGCTTTTCCAGTGAAAAATCAGCAGACGCGGATCTCCATTCAGCGACCACGGATTGAAGCGAAATTTGGTACCCAACGAATTGGGACAAAGCCTCCTGGGGCTTGCGTTGCTTATATGCCCATGGCGAAATCCAGAGGACTGGGGTTGAAGAATCGGGTACCCCTAAATCTCTTTGTTTCTCATCATTTCCACCGAATTATTTACTTAAAATTAAATGTGTTTTTACTTTAATTGTTGTGATTAGATTGTTGGTTATATCCGTATTATATCCTGTTGTTTCTATGGCAATTTCAGGGACCGAAATAGAGGTACCTACAATCCACAAAACCTATGTTTAAGGGCTAAAATTCAGGAAATATCCCCACAAAATATGGCCAAAAATATGGCACAGTACCTCCATTTTTGGGTCCTGATTTTACTTCTTGCATGTTATTGTCAGTTGTCATTTCATATTGGTGACACAACGAAGCATCCGAGACTCAAGGCGGCGACCACGCCTCCGTTGAGACACCTGTCCTCCACAGTTGTGTTCTGATAGACGAAGGTGCTCCTTGAGGCGTCGGTGCCACACAAGCCTGCCGCTGCGGCGGGGATGGAATGTCCGTTACTACCTTCTACGAAGACGCAGGTGGAAGACTTATAGTCTTGACGTAAGAGTCCTCGGGGTGATCGCTGATGATCCGGTTGTCGTCGTCCAAGGTCCGGCGAACAGGGGTCTGACGCCATGAGGGGAGTCCCACTCGCAGACTCAGCGTTCAGGTGGGAAGATACCAACATCCAATGCCACGGTGAAGTCCGCGTGTGGTCGAGTAGCCCGCTGCGAATTCCTGACCGTGCCGTCGTAGACGGCTGCTGTAGTGGTCTTATATATCCCATGATATCTCCGGTATACATATAAGTCGGCAGCGTGAAGCTTCTGTGTGCCCCTGACGAAAATATATCTCATTATATATCATCATATATCATTATATCTATATATATACACATATGATTATATAATATTATATAATATTATATATGTATCCCTATTATACATAGAGAGAGAGAGATCCTGTTGTTCCTAAATCATGTCACAAATCCCCTGTCCAGGTCCTGCGGCTTGAGTTCCAGGCTAACATCAGAGCAAGGACGACTTTGACCTCGGGATCCACGAGTTTCGAAGCGAACCGCCGGGTTTCACTCCCCGGAGGATGTGAGAAATCCAGCGAAAACGGGTGAAAATTCAACCAGAAATGGAGATTTCATGTGGAAAAAATGGTGATACAACCAATCAAAATAGAGATTCAACCAACCAGAACGGTGAATTTAAGTTCAAAAAAAGGTGTTTGAACTACAATCTACAACTGTGATGTAAGCAATCGAAATGGGTGGTCCACCAACAAGAACGATGGGTATACCATGGTACAACCTGTGTAAATGGGGGTATCATGAAATGTACCCCGCCAATATACCTTGCATTTTTTGCTGGCTATTGCTGGTAAATTTAATATACGTCTCCGCTTCAAAGTGGCAAAAAAATTAACTTCTGTAAACTACCCCAATGAAGGTTTCCCCCAAAACAGTAAAGTTCATCAAAGCTCAACAATTGGGGATGGTTTATACCAACCAAAATGAGGTCATATGACGTGACCCAAGAAAATACCAGATTTGGTTTCAATCCCATCCCTCAATATATATGGGGGATTACATATCATATATGATTGTTGGTGCTTGTATCCATTGTATCCCCACTGGAGTTCTCGGTTGCAAACACCATTCTATGAGTTAGATAAACGGGATTTGCATACCTATCTAATATGTATATCCATATATATATATATGATTATATATATGTACTGAGAGATGATGTAAGTATGTATAGATATAGCTTGTA
Source organism: Symbiodinium sp. clade C Y103 (assembly GCA_003297045.1). Classification (NCBI taxonomy): domain Eukaryota; class Dinophyceae; order Suessiales; family Symbiodiniaceae; genus Cladocopium; species Cladocopium sp. clade C. The sequence continues at coordinate 753,584 of BGPT01000014.1, forward strand.
TACATATCAATAATTATTAGTTGAATAATATACACACAAGTAAAATATCATATCCATTCTATACATAAAAGTCATATATACATAGACTAGACTTATATATAATAATATATATATATATATATCTGTGTTATATATATACACCAGTATCCTCTGATTGTTGGTATCCCCATGAAATCTCACCATGTTTCCGTTTCGACGAACGACACCAAGCAACGAGGGAGGGCGGCAGAATGCCTTCCGATGCCTCCTACGACGAGGCGCGGGTGCCCTAAGATGCTGTATCTATAGTAACTAAGACAAACCATAGAATTATAAACCATAGTAACCATAGGAACTGTAAGTAACCATAGTAACCATAGGAACTGTAAGTAACCATAGTAACCATAGGAACTGTAAGTAACCATAGTA
>BGPT01000014.1:754028-764564 GCA_003297045.1 Symbiodinium sp. clade C Y103
GTAACCATAGTAACCATAGGAACTGTAAGTAACCATAGTAACCATAGGAACTGTAAGTAACCATAGTAACCATAGGAACTGTAAGTAACCATAGGAACCATAGTAACCATAGTAACCATAGTAACCATAGGAACCATAGTAACCATAGTAACCATAGAAACTAAAAGTAATTGTAGATTTATAGCAACCATAGAATTTATGCCCTAAGAGGTTTATAAGCCACTGCAACGATAAAATATATCTACCATAGACCATAGAATCCACTAAGTTGTGTGCTGATATCATGCTTCTGAACAGCACGATTGGACTCCGTTTGCAGCTGCAGAATTAAAAAAACTCCCCGGGATCTGGGGATTCTTCATGAGGATCAAAATATAATGCAATGGGGATACAAAGGGAATCTTCGTCAACAATACAGCTATAACTACGTGGATTCTGGAAACTCCCTTATAGTGGGGGACACTATCCATGATGCAATGGGTGCATAATGATATAATGGGTGTGGCAGACTATTAATGACAATCATGGGTATATAACGCAGGAGATAATGGCTGTGTCTGAACATATGATGCAATATTATGGGCATAGAATGGGGATAACAATGGAACCCAATGGAATATATCACCAACATGATACATGTCTGTGTCTGAAATCAAGTGGGATATAAGATATACCTGTTTTTTGTTGCAATTTCATCGTGAAAATCCCAATCAAATGGTGTATTGACCAGTGAAGATTTGGGGTTTTCTCAAGGTGATCAGTTCATCCTTCATGAGTGGTCCAAAACCCCAGCTGGTTCACCCAACTAAACCACCAAGTTGATAACAACACAAAGTGTATTTCTGCATTGGATTCCAGAAATATGCATGTCTGCATATATGTACATCGTATGTTTCGCATTTATTTATGTGTATCTGTTGCATTTATTTATGTGTATATGTGTATATATATATATATGTAAATGTATATATGCATATATATATATATATATGTACATGTATATGTATATGTGCATGTATCTGCATTTGTCTGTGCGTGTATATTTGTATATATGTAAATGTGTACATAATATGTACATAATGTGTACATAATATGTACATAAGTATATATATGTGTGTGTACAGTATATATGTATACATATGTGAATGTGTGTATGAATACGTATATCTGTGTATATAAGTGTTTATGTCTAGAGTATAGAGAGAGAGAGAGGTCCGAAAAAATAGAAACGGTTTTCCAAGATGTCGTAGACAATGTCACTCTCAAAATGTCCGAGAGCTATTTCGGGGCTGCTATATATATATATATATGCAACCGTAATTCGTCGTGACTTCATGGCGAGGTCGTCATTCGCATATTATATATATATATACATACATATATACTGTATATATACATATATTTACCCTCTGGTTATTTAACATAGCCATGGAAAATCTCCTATAAATGAAGGTTTTAATGGGAAAATCATAAAATTAGCCATTTTCCATGGCTATGTTAAATAACCAGAGGGTATTTATATGTGCGTCTGTGTGATATAAGTACGTGTTTCTTTCTAGATGCACATCGTAGACTACAAGTATTAGCCCGGTTGTAGAGATCTGTACACAATTCCTAATTCAAATGAGGTAAACTCAATAATGCAACATCCCCGATTGGGGTTTATTCGTGGATATACCCAAGACTTGAGATAATGTAAATGACCCCTCAATGGTTTTTTACTGGGGTATTGGATTCACAACACTATCCGAATTACCTGTAAAATAGAATATGATAATGGCATCGAATCCTCTAAGATCCATCCAGATTTCTTCTAAAATAGTTGGTGTGTGAAAGCAAAAATACTGTACCTTAAGTTAACATCAGATACCCTCTGGTAAACTAACTATAGCTATTGAAAATGGCCATTTATAGTGGATTTTCCCATTAAAAATTGTGATTTTCCATAGTTATGTAACAGTTCACCAGAGGGTATATCCCATTCATTCCATTAAAACCCCTATAAAATCCCATTAACCAATGGTTTTCCTATGGTTTTGAGAACTCCAAAATCCTCCAAAGAATCGCCGCCGGCGCTCCCTCTCAGCCGTCTCGTCCACGGCCACATCGAAACAGCGTTCCCAGGCGAAGCCGATCAAGACACCAATGGCCTGGGTGAAAACGAAGACCGTTGTGGGGGGCCGTTGTTGAAAACAGCGAAATCCAAGGGAAACGCATGGGAAAATCATGGGAAAATCATGGGAAAATGCAAAGAACATGGGAAAAACATGGAAAATGATGGGAAAATCATGGGAAAATGCAAAGAACATGGGAAAAACATGGAAAATGATGGGAAAATGATGAAACACCCATGAATCATGTGGAAAATCAGATGGGAAATCCGTGCAAAATGATGGGAAAGCCATTGAACATGGACGAACGACATGGAACAACATGGAGATTGGGGGGGAATGGTTGCAAAATCATGAACATCAACAGAAAAAACAAGAACACTGGGAAAAATATCACCAAATCATTTCATAAAACTTGAGAATTCACAGGATTCATCAATAGCATGGAAAAACCTGGCGAAGAATGGTCGTGTCTGGGATAATCTGGGGGGATAAATCCAATTCAAATGCAAATGTATGTAACTGTAGATTTGTTCGCTATCAATCCAACAGTTTACTCGTAAACCAACACAAAGCTATCAAAGTAGGGCGCCAGATTGTATGAATTTACTCTCTGAAACTGGCATAGAACGCAACACACGACGGCCTTTGAAGATTGGTGATGATTGGTGTCCCTGTTGAACTTGCCGGCGTCGGATACCCCTGGGGACGATGCAAACTGACCCCCAGCTGCTGATTGGAATGGTTTTTGGTCGGCTTTAAATATCAGATCAATGAATTACGAATTACCCTCTGGTGAACTAACATAACTATGGAAAATCACCATCTTTAATGGGAAAATCCACTATAAATGGCCATTTTCAATAGCTATAGTTAGTTTACCAGAGGGTACCCTCCTTTTCCCATTTCTAGTGAAGTCGCTGCGGCGAAAAACCACTCCCGGTTTTGATCTCGCACCAGATTTCTTCTCGCATCGAGTGTCCTATCCCACCCGCCGACAAATACATAGCCCACGTGAGATTGCTGGTTGTCTTCTGTTGAGGGTCAACCTGGGTCCAAGATTGGGGAAAGAAGAAACTCTGGATGACGCAAGCTTCCAAGAATCTGGAGATAGAAAAAGTATCATCCCAAGGGGAATGCAACGTGCATGATGACCTTTTGCTTTTTTTAGCAACTTGCGATTCGTAGGTACAATATAGCCGGCGATTCATTGATGTTCCTAATCAATCTCGCTATGGGTATCTAACCTGGCATGACGGGCAATCTATCATTTAACGCCAATCATATACAGTTGTGGCCCTTCACATTCATAAATGGGATTATAACCCCTGCAACTAGTCGGTTATATAATGTTATATATATATATATCACTTGAACGGGGTTTTCTTGGCCAGTTATGGCTGTTGAGGTCCATGACTGTACCTTTTGAAAAGGGCAGTCTTCCGGCCAGCCATGTTAGATCCTGAGTTCCTCAATGATGGCTGTGGAATTTCGCCATCCCGAAAGAAAGCATTCCATCAGATGACATTCTATATCCAGATATACTTTCATACAACATTTAAAGTGTTTCATTGATGTTGCGCAACATCGTGCTTTCTTGCTATGTCGTTAAAAGTTCACATCTGTTTGATACATATGCATATATATATATACATACAACATACATAGTCACTATATATTATATATATATATGTACAAATACACATATCTATAGTCTATATATATATACAGTGTGTCTTACAACTTTCAAAAAAAAAACTTAAAAAGCAGAGTTACGCGCCGTTCTGTCCGTCTGGCACCAATGACAATCCAGGATGACACCATCTACGTAATTCGTAGGTGATTAAAACCCATGACAGCTAGAAACCTCCAAAAAAAAATAGAGGTTTCTAGCTGAGAAAATCATAAATTGCATTGAATATGTTGTGCGTTGAAAATAGTTTGCAATGTTGAATTACCAGAGGGTACAGCCAATGGTTGCTGCTTCCCCACAATCCTAACCATCATCAAACATGGGGTTTGTCGGCCCAATCTATCCCCGAAAGCAACAGGCGTTCAAACTGGTTCCATCTAAAAAGAATACAGGGGCCAGTCTGGCATACCTTCTGTCGTTGTCATCATCATCTACCTATTGCTTGTGCTTGTCCAGGGTTTTTAAAAACTAGAAAGGAATGGATACTGTAGCTATATTTGGCTTATCACCCATCAATTAGTTCATGTTTTCCAAATACTAGGGATGGAGAAATCCTGCACCAGTTGGGATTCCTATTAGGCAACTATGAAACACCGTAAAAGTCATGGGATTATAATGGGATCTTGCCCATATACCAACTCCTGCAGGATTTCGCAACCATCCACAGTATCATGTAACCATGGACTGATCAGTTTGTGTTGCGTCAACCTCCATAGTTGTATGGACATCTTTGGACATCCTTGTTTTCTGCATCCTGGTTGGTGGTTTGTAAACCTACTGTGCCTGGCACCCAGAAACTAGGTCTATGTTCAACATCAAACCGTAGAAAAAATCGAAAGATAGCGATTTTTTCACGCACGTCACTTAGTTACCCTCGGGTAATTAAACGTAGCTATTGAAAATGGCCATTGAAATAGTGGATTTTACCATTAAAAAATGGTGATTTCCCATAGCTATGTTAGTTCACCAGAGGGTATAAGCACCCCATGAATATTCATCGAACTAGTCATCTATAGTTGATGATCATCCCGAACCTTGGACCCCTGAATTAGAACTTGACACAGGGTCGGCGCAGAGAGGTGATGGTGCTCAGGCTCCATGATGATTTCGGGGCTCAAAACTAGCCATATACATATCAATAGTCAATATATCATGAATATACATATATATATATACCCACATAATTAATGGGAATGATCACAATCCATAAAATGGGAAGTCCGTTCTCTAGCAACTAAAAAATAAAGGGACGACGTTTCGGGTTTTGAACACTGCCCAGCACATGGGTACAAAGTCTCAAGGTATGACACAGTGGGAAAGCTGGAAATATGTGGTAAATATCATCGAACTAGTGTCATGGCTTTACACTTTTCTGATCTTTTCTGCATTTTTGTTGGGGGTTCCTATAAAGGTACAAAGATGCAGTTTCAACCTAGAATCCAGGTGTGACCAGTCGTTCTTGGATATATAGTTGACCCTCCATATCTATGTTTCACAACATCCCATGTCAGTATCATGTGGTTCCAGGAAAACCCACACGTTTGACACTTCCTCAAGGCTTGGTTTTACATGGAGGACAAAAGAAATGTTGCAACAAAATGTACTTGAGAGGAAGTGAGGACAAAAATAGGAAACACACGACACTATCTTTAATAATTCACTAGTCACTTAACATAGCTGAGAGAAATCGCCCATAGCTGGGGATGGTTCCAAAAAAATCCCATCGCATTCCGTTGTGACCTCAGGGTGAGGTTATTTTCATTCATCCAGATTAATATCTATATTACATACATATAAATTATCCTAAAATGATATATAATGATATGTAATGATATGTAATGATTTGATGCATTGTCAATCCGTCTGCATTTGTGATGCTAATCCCAGTTGCTTCGATGTAGGGGGCTGAAGTAAGCATCCAGACAGATGGTGTAAGCCCATTTGGGAACTGGGGTACCCGTGGCTTCTAATCCATACTTCCATGAAGAATGAGGGTCATCCCCAAAACATGGAAAAATGGAAACCCACAGGAGTTTATCAGTACGGGACAAAACAAAGAGATTTCAAACCACCAACCGAGGTTACTTGAATCTTGCCATAAACTAGCAGTTCGTGGTTGGTAACTGGGGTATATCCCAATACGTCCGTATGCATCTCAGTGAAAACAGGGGCCACATGACCCGTGAAAACGAACCACGAATCGCTTCTGGTAACTTCTCAGTCATGTCAACCAATGCTAGGATTGGGCACTGGCTCCCTCCCCCCACGGCCGCTGTCCCCGCTGGGTGTGTCCAAAAAAGGCCCGGAAAAAACCTTGAAGTTTTCCAATAATGCCAAGTAAAGTTGAGTATCATCATGTTCAATGTTCATCCATGTTCGGACATACCCATAGTAAGGGGGTCGACTTTAAACGACTTTCCAAATAGATGGACTGACCAGTCATGCGAGTCATCTTATGAGTGGACGGCAAGATGTAGTACTCGATGACTGGTCGGCGGCAAGGTGAATTCCTTCATTTGCCACGCATCGTAGAGTTGTTGATTTGCTGCATTGGAGGGCACCCAATACCTAAATAGTGGTTGTGGAATCATATTCAATGATGTTACAGTTCGTCTAATTCTATTGCATTCTACTCAATATTAAACCAGATCAGACTGTCCTTTATGTCATAATGTTCTACTTGTATGCATACAAGATTGGTGTGGAATGGATGAATGGAATACCAGGTGATAACTTAATTACATAGAAGTTGAGACCTGGGGCCAATCAAACTATAGTGAAATATAATCTTGGAATACTCTATATACATATGTATGTATCTCATATAATTACTGTACACAATTATTTATATATATATATACATACATGATCATACATGCGTTCGTAGCACTATCATGGGGATAGGATGGGGACATAAGGGAATACAATGAGAATTGTTAGGTTTATAACCTTGTTTATCACCAATATATATTTATAGAATAGGCTTGATAAACCAACGAATTCTACAATGTGAATGTCTGAAAATGGGTGATACTCCAATTTGTAGCAGAAATCCATGGGGAAAATGATCAGCATGGCCGGGTTTTGCCCCAGGGCCAGATGGCGGGGGGAGGGGACCCATTGATGGTTTGTACCTTATACCATAGATTTATCGTAAAATTGCGGGATGGTAAACACAACGGCCAACAACTACCATGAAAGTCACGTTTGCGACTTGCTTCATGAAAGTAGTTGCGAGGTTCAAGATGGTGCTTCATCCATGGTAGCCATCCCCGTGACAGCCACATCCTACTTTTGTACCATGACTGAAATCGGAAGAAATCATCATTTCAGTTCTGGCTCATTCACCCAAAGCCATGGGATTTTTCATGACTCCTGCAACTAAGCTTGGTGAAAAAAATATCACTTCAAGGGGCTTTTCTTCGCCAGATGGAATTGTTAAAGGCCATAAAGATGTGGCGATGCAGAGAGATGTTGAAATTCGTCCGCAAAAAATGTCGAGACCGCAAAGAGAACGACCATTGAGAATTCTGGAACAATTCATTGCAATCAACTTCCAGGGAACCTCCAGCCGTTACCCTACAACTATATACATAGATATGTACATATGTATGTAGAAAAACGGTGGGTGGTTGCGAAATCCTGCACCAACAAAAGAATGGTTCTTCAGTCTTAGAAGTAATTAATGGGATTTTGCCCACCTATCAACTCGTGCAGGTTTTCGCAAGCATCCACAGTATGTGTATGCATGTCTATACATACATGTCAGTATTGGGATGTTTGGAGGTTGTATAATGAGACCCAATCCTTCCCTGATGGCTCAGATTTCCCAGCTTGAAGTAGAAAATGAAGGCAGCACCTTTCATCATTTCTTGGAAGATCCGTGAAGGTAGAAGCAAGGTTTTTGGAAATTGGAGACATACCCTACTATCTCGCAATGGTGGATAGCCTCCTGTAAACCAACATAGATCTGGAGTTTACCCACCATGAATGTAGATCATTTTCCAAACGGCTTTCCCCATTCCTTTTCCACATATCTTTAAGGATTACAGGGAAATCTACACACTTCCATGGCAAGCAAAGGTTCCTTCTTGTTGAAGGGCGCACAACGTTGCTCCGACTTGCGGAGAACCTCTGGCGGGTTCAACGCGTCGCTATCTACAGCAAGGCCACACGCACTACGGACGTCATCGGTGCGCGCGACTCTGTGGACGCCTAGTGGTGGCCCTGCAAAACACCGTGGCATCTGTGGAGATACCAGGAATCCATAGAAAGAACATGTTCCGTGGACCATAGCTTTTGAGCCTTATGACATGATATTGCAGTAAATTACATGATATGATATTCTGTGGTATATATCAATAAAAATGGAACAAGATCATATGTTCCATGACGCAGGTAATCTGATGTGTTTCTATCATGAGAAAAATATCCCAACGTATTGGCTCATGTGGGATCTACAGGGGTCCCTGTCAAAAAGTACCACGTCACATGCCTCCACTACTCTGTATCCAAGAGAAACCCATGTTTTTCCCAGGAAGATAATCTACAAATGGTTGATTTTCCACATCGAACTGTTAGTCTACCCTAGGCTATTATGTCATTTTAAATTATGTCATACTATTTTATACTATGTAATCGCATATCATACGATATGTTTGTTATTGCAACAATTGAGTTATGCAAATGTAAAGCATCTCACACTTTTCTTGTATCATATCGTTTTTTTTTTATCGTATCATATCATATTAGGAGTGTTTAATTTCCTTTGAAAGAATGAAATGTAAGATCAAAACATAGAATACTAGAATAAAGGTGTTATTAAATCATATTATACTAAACTACTATACTATACTATACTTTGTCGTATTTCATTTTATCATACCATATCGTATCATTTGTTTATTCAACTTTAATCATGTGACATCAAATCATATCTCATGATATCATAAAATGATATACTTTGCAATTCAATACGTATATTGTTCCAAAAATTACCATATTTTACAATATGATGTTGAGTAAGAATAGCCAGTCTTTATCATGTGTGTATATACATGTATTTACAATAAGAGTATGGGTCTGTTATGTTCATTTTAGACAATACAGTATCTTACATTATATGTTGTATTTTGAACTTTATTCATGATTTGTATCTACGATCTATCTATGATGGAAGATGTACAAAATACATATTTTAGACGGTATATTCCACAAATTGTATCATATCATACTAGAGATATTAAATGTATCATGTCATAGTTTTACATTGAATCAGACCATTTTTGGTATGGCAAAATTCTAATACCTATCATGTATGGCATATTATTTTGTTCTATTTGAAATTAAATCATATTTTATAGTATTTCAAGTTTTTATTTTATCTCATGATACCACGTCTGGAATATAATAGTTTATATATTCCATTATCATAATTTGATGTGTCTTATTAAACTATATCATATCATATCATAAAGTTTGGAATCATCTAATGTATCTTAAATCATATCATATCTAGTTTCAATATCTTACAATACATCAAATTAAGATTCATTGTATGATGTTTCCCTATATGATAATATATCAAACTGAATGAAATTCATTAACTTACATTTTATTATATTATAGTGTATTATTTTATATTCTGTTATAGTCTTTTATATCAAACTTCATTGTGTTAGTATCATATTATATGTGAATTGCCAATTCCCTAGGGTTGGCTCCGGTTTCCAGTAGAACAATGGCACTGAAAGCTCACGGCATTGCACCTATTTCTCGCTATGGACCTGCAANTGTGAATTGCCAATTCCCTAGGGTTGGCTCCGGTTTCCAGTAGAACAATGGCACTGAAAGCTCACGGCATTGCACCTATTTCTCGCTATGGACCTGCAATCCTAAGGGGTCTTGAGCCAACACACCAATGTATTGTACAGATGTTCCATGGTGTTTGGCTCCTTCCCTGGGATACTGATATTGTACATGTTGGGACTGTGTTCCCGTCTACATGTCATTCGCANTGGCATCTTCTTGAAGCCAGTCGCAGAGTTAGCGCAGGGAAGTTCCCAAAAAGAAAATGCAGGTACATTCATTGATCGAATTCTCTTCTATACCAAATTAGAAGTTGGTATGATACAAATCTGGGCTACGCATTGTACACGGCTTGCTCACTACTCCTTTACACTACCACTATCGAGCTTGCAATCTTCTAGGATTCCACGTCCTCAGTATGAGTAACGTTTCATCCGACACACATGCAAAACTTCAAAGGGAATGACACTGGACATGTTAGGATTTTACATCCCATCCAGATANTCCACGTCCTCAGTATGAGTAACGTTTCATCCGACACACATGCAAAACTTCAAAGGGAATGACACTGGACATGTTAGGATTTTACATCCCATCCAGATAGGATATTGTGAGACCGTTGTCATGCGAATTACGCCACTCAAAAGCTTGCAGAATCGAAACGTTGGTGGTTACAAATTAGCCGGCTCAGGTTCCCCTCAGGAGGGCTCAAAGTCAATGTGGTACGACTTTGTGAGCATTGATTGCAGTCGTCAAACATCGCAGAGGACCTATGCAGAGGTCGATACATCGAATCTACATTAACGTCGACTCCCACCGTGCCAGTCACGGTGTCCACCAGCGCTCCAGTCATTGCGGTCACTTCCACTACCCCAACTCCGGGCATCGCGCTGCCATGGTGCGTTTTCTTGACGTTCTGCATGA
>BGPT01000015.1:0-53311 GCA_003297045.1 Symbiodinium sp. clade C Y103
GGCTGAGCTCTTCACATCTTGGCTCTTCTCACCTCTGCTTTTCAACTGTCCATATTGTCGGAAGTTTCACTTCTAAACTTCCTTCGATTATATATATATGATACTATATCAATCTATATTACATCAACATTAATATAGGGTTGTTATTTCGAGACAGCTCCGCTGTAGATGTTGGGTTCAAAAGATTTGGATGCTGAAAGTGAGACCCCGAGAGATTATCATTGCTGCATATCAATCGGTGTACGTTTAATTTACATGAATTAATACACACACACAATTAAATAATTCTCAACATCAACTTGCTTTCTCGGCCTTGAGGTTGTGCGAAGACGCTGGACGGCAACATCTTCAAATAGATTGATCTTTGATCTAGACAATGTTTTGACGTCGATTCTCTAGAATCTGGTTGTACACAGCACGTTTCAACTCTTTCCAATGCCCATGGTTTAAAATCCATTGATAATTACAGTTCATGACCCACACAAGTTCTTAGTAATTATCCCCTGATGGCCTTGTTTCATCTTCCAGGTTGCTTATGTAATAATTCAAATAATTTATGCATAAATGTGGGATGGATCCATGCAGGCCGCGGACGTTGCGGCGCGCCGGGGGCCACAGTTGTGCCATCCAGTGAAGAACGGCGTTCCATGCTAGAAACCCATCATTTGGTGTACTTTCTTGGTGGGATCATCTATGATCTATATCTGAATATAGGGTATTTCTAGCTGCCAGCTTGGATTACCAGAAGGTCATTGTATATATAGAAGGTGACTATATTATATATTATGTATATAGATAGATATAGATGTTTGATGATTTTTGTAGATATTCCGTGCCAACCCCACGATTCAAAGCCTGAGGTATTGCGGAGCTGCAACGGCAAAGCGCCGGGAGACCCAGCTGTTTGGTGTCCGTCGCAGTTATAACGACAGGAACTTTGGGATGTTGGGCCAATCGGCTGCAGGCCAGTCTTGCCAAAGAGCGTGACAATGACACTCCGGCCGTTGGACACCCAGAGTCCTTGCAGTATCGCATTGGAGATTGACCCTCTGGTAGACTAACATAGCTATGGAAAATCACCCTTTTTAATGGGAAATTCAGTATAAATGGCCATTTTCGATAGCTATGTGAAATTACCAGAGAGTATACATAAAGCCAAACTCTGGAGTCCAAACGTTGGGGACCGTTCAATCCTACCTGGTATGCATTCCTTTGCATCCTCTTCTCTGCAGTAGAACTTACAAGGCGTGCCAGTCTATGGGTTTGTCTTATCATGGGGTGAATCCCCAAATAACATCAAATAAACCATTTTGATCCATTTTGATAGGGAAGATAATGATGATTCACTGATTCACCATCAATAATTGAGGTGACATTTTCAGACAAACGCACATGTTGTAGATGTCAATATCTAGTTTCATCTGGTACAAGGTGGCCCCTGAGATAAAAGTCGGTTTGAGCATACACTTAGCTGGTATATATCCCATTGTGTCTCCGTTATATCCCGGTTATACACCCATATTTGATGGTTGGATATGGTTAGATCACCATTGTTAGATAAGAAAATCACCTGATAGTTGAAAGGATCACCAAAAAGTCGGCCCCACAAGGCTCCAGCTCTGAATGCTGAGGAGGTGCCACCTGGGGTGGTAAGAAGGAAGCATCATCACTATCATCATCACAATGCTGAGCAACAGTAATCATACAATCAATTTGAGAATACGAGTGGAACCATGATGAAACCACATATTTAAAGAACTTTGCATGTTTTTTCTGGAAATTATAGTCATGATACTAATTATATCAGTAATCATCATCCAAACAACTGTATCTTTGGGCCACAAGAAGATCTGTTCAGTAGATTGGTGGCAAAAAAATCTCGTGTCATTACTCATGGTATCTAATGAAATGCCAACTCATGCTTGGAACCATTGCCTCGGCCAATGGAAAGCCAGGTTTTGCCATCCATTGAATTCCACGGTTGGGTCAATTTACTTTACCATCCATTCCTTTTTCGAATTGGTAACTTCACAATGCGCTACTTCAAACTCCAAGAGATGTGTTGGATCATGTTGGATCACTTTGGAATATGTTTCTAATTTGTGCCCTACCCTGAGCTGCCAACTAGTCGTCGACTTGGACGGTGGGTCCCCCGTTAGCAGCGTAGGAGTCAAGCCTCTCTGATGAAGAAGAGGAGGAAGAAGAAATCAAGGAGGATGATGAGGCCTGGGCCTAAGCCATATAGCTTGCGCATCTGTGGATATCTGTGGTCTCCGGTTGCGACCTGGAAGAATTAGGTGTGTTTTTTTTCCGTCTCAAGAGAGTTTGTGGATTGACTTGATTGAAACAACATTGAGCCAAACAACGAAACCCGGAAATTGAATCCAGAATTTAAATTGGGATCTTGAAGCAACATGAAGAAACAAAACCATACAAAAGCTACTATCAAAACCCAGAAACTCATCCAATTCCCTCCCCAGTCGGGTGTCACAGTTCCGCAGGTGGTAGAACCGAAGGCCAATGAGGCAGGACTCGTGACCTCACACGGAAGAGTTCTGCAGGGAATTTCCACCAAGATTTCGGGGGAAATGGGTGATTGACTTCAACTTGTAGCATCTTATAGCATCCTAGAATATCCTATAGCCATTTTAGTGGAGAACATGATGATAGATCACTGGATGGAATGGTGTTTCCCATGATTTTCAGACAAACCCGCGCCACTCAGGCTGGGTGTGGATGTGTTTGGGCAACACATAGCAAAACCATGGTTTTTAACATGTGCTACCCTCTGGCAATTCAACATAGCAATGGAAGGTTGCCCATTTTAAGATGATTTACACGGAGAGTACCACGCAAAAAAAATATGTGTGTCTTTTCATAACTATGTTGGATTGCCAGAGGGTAAACCCCTATTAAAATCCTATTGAGGTACCTTTTGTTTAAGGAAAACATGGCAAAATGATCGACAAATTGGTGGATTTGCCGATCGCCAGGTCAGATTTCAAGAGCAAATTAACAGCTGGAGATAGCTGAAGTAGAGTGAATACAGAATGATATATAGTAGTATGATATAATACAAGATATATATATATATATTTATCTCCTTATGTTCCATTCCATTATATTCCATGATATATTTCATTATATCCGATTATATTCTTTTTTATTCCATTATATCAGTGAATCACAACTATATTTACTTGTTCCAATCCTCAGCTCATGGCTCAGATCATTGCAGCAAGGGATTCATCAGATGCTTCGTGTTTGCAAGCCTTTCTCCGCCCTTTGCCACCAACCTTTCAGACCTTCAACGCAGGGCTGAGGGCGACAGCCGAATTTTCCACTTTGCAAAGAGGATGTGAAGAAAGGTCTGAAGATATCCTGTGCTGCCGCTGCCGTTGCACGGAGCACCTATCAAAAGAAACGCATATAAGATTATACAAGTTGGAAGGGAGTAGTCATTTTCATCAAGCATCTGGGAAAAAACGGACGAGGAAGTTGCTGGTGAATCTCGGCAAAAAAACAAACAGCAATTCCACGGCCACTATCAATTGAGGTTTCAGATTTACTGCGTAGAAGCTATCACCAACCATATGCGAACCGCCGCACTGCGCCATGGAGACATCCACGGACAAAGATCCAGGCTGGGAATGGTTTTCCGTAGTCAAGATGTGTGGGCCATGCACATATTGGATCTGGGTCAAAACAGGGAATTCCGCAGGCAGGTGCAGGGGATGGACCTTTAGCTTTCCTGAAGTTCTTGTGGATCCCAGCTTTAGCCCTGTTGTTTTTCTAGAAACTTACGCCTTGAGTAAACATGAAGACCATTGAAAACCTCTACATGTCACAGGTTCAGAAGGCAAGCGGATGTCGAAAGCACCGACTTCACCAAGTAGCCTCGATGAGAAGAGGATGTCCAAAGCACCAACTGGTCTGGATGAGAAGAGGATGTCAAGAGCGCCATCGTCAATGGATGAAAAGCGTATGTCCAAAGCACCATCAAGTGTCTTGATCTCGCGGATAATGTGGCCAGGGTTTTGACATGGTTCGACAATGTGAAAGCATGACCTGGGTAGTTTTGAGGATGTCTACCATTCATTTCGGACTTGAAATGTCCTTTCTAGCGGTATTTTATTCAGCATTCGTAGATATTACTAACATTTGGGTTTGGCTGAAAATAGGGTACCACTAAATCCACTGGTTGATCATCATTTGCCATTAAAATTTCATAAATTTTCTATTCGGTATCGACCGTTTTCAGACACACCCGTCTATTAGCAGATACATCCCTGTGGTGCTAAGTATTGAGGAAAAGAAACCAAAGCATTTGTTATCCAGGTCCGCTAAGCGCGTTTTGCATTGATACACCGATACACCGAAACCGGTTTCTGCCCGTGTGCGCACCAATACACCGATACACCAAAGCCGGTTTCAGCGCACGCGCACCGATACCCGGATACACCGATACACCGAATGCAGTTTATTCAGGGTTTGGGCTTGGTTTAGGGTTTGCTTAGGTTCGTTTAGGGTTTGTTTAGGGTTTGTTTCGGGTTTGTTTGAGGTTTGTTTAGGGTTGGCTTAGGGTTGGTTTAGGGTTTGTTTAGGCTGGTTTAAGGTTTATTTAGGGATATTTAGGGTTGATTCTAAGGCAGCGTAAACACAGCGATCGGCGTAACGGCGTATCGGCGTAAACACAGCGATCGACGTAACGGCGTATTTGCGTATCCCACACTTTCGGTGTAGTGGCGTATCGGCGCCGTCCAGGATTTCAGCGTAACGGCGTATCAGCGCAAACACACTTATGGACCTGAAAAGCAAACACGCTGAAAGAAACATATCCCTGATCTACTGTATGTAAGCTGTATGTCATCATGTTCAAAAATGATCTATGTATTCAAAAAAACATATTGCATATGCAATAATGTAATCAATATGTACATGTAAACATTATATATATATATATATATGTATATAGATACACACACACACACACCCGTATGTACTTATCTGCATGTATGTATGTATTTATTTACAATATGTATGTATAGAGGCATTATGTATGTATGTACAATATATATATATATATATATACAATTATACATATATATATATATATATACATGCACATGTATATTAGTCAATTATATGTATACACACATATGTATACTATACATGTATACACATTATTTGTACACAGAAAAACATGCATATTGAACATGCAGCAAATCAGAATGAAACTGGCAAATCGGCCTTTTTCCTCCAGCTACCACCTGAGGTAAGGGCGTCTTTCGCTGGGAAAAGGAGATTGAAAAAAACTGGTGGAAGTTGGGCCTAGCACCCGAAGAGTTCACCAACAACCGTGAGGTGGTGATGACTGCCATCAAACAAGATGCTTGGACCCTCCAAAACCATGGCATACATGGCACCTCTGGCTTTTTCACGGTGATTTTTCACACAATTTGAAATCAAGCCCAAGTTGAGTGGACTGGTGGGATCTGAAACTCAGAAGACAGACAGATTTCGAGACCTTTTGAGATGCGTTGAAACTATTGGTGTAGAGGAGACACTTCATTTTTATAACCAAAATGAGAGGTTAACCAGGTTATATCGTAGTCCACTCTCAGTCAAGACAAGTCAATGATATCAATTGATATTCAACAAACTCAAAACAGACCCTCTATTGTCAAGCCATTCCGCCTCCAAAGTTTTGTGAGCGCGACTTGATGGGGTGAGACATTCAAAATACCCCTGTTGATTGGTTTATAGAACCCATACTAGGGATTTCCATTTACCAGCCACTAAAATGAGATAGTTCTAAACTTATTATATATATATAATTATGTATATATATATATATTGGTTGGTTACTACACTGACTCTAGAGTAGTCCCAGAACGGAGTATGATAATCCCCCATTCATATTGGGTAGTAAGTGTAACCACTGTTTTGCCCAATTAACATTTTAGGGTAACCACCTGTTTGATGGCAACCAAGATCCACTGAGGCATGACCCATGGACAACTCTATAAAGGGATGGGATTACAATTCATTGCAGGAGTGGCCATGGATTGAACAGCTACAAAATGATCTTTTAGAAAACACATGTCATCCTTTTTGGTTTTGTGGGTTGAATCTTGCCGTTTGGCATGTCATTTTGTAGCAGCTGTATATGTTGCGTTTTCCATTCTTCGATGTTTACTTTCCCCATCTAGCAGAGCTTCCCGCCGACGTATGTGTTTTTTCTATAATAGTTGTTTGTTTATGTGACCGTCCTTTTTCATCCTGTTTGTTTGTGTGTCTTTTTGCGTGATCTGCATTCGGGTTCGTTGGCTGGTCTTGTTTTTCTTTGGTGAGGTACTTTTAGATTTTTATAGATCTATTGGAGTATTGATGCTGACAGCTGTTGCCAACCGCATTTTTTGCTCAAATGCGGCAGATCCCAAAATTCAAAGCGGCCGAAAGCCAGAGCGGGAAGGCCAAAAATGGTCGGGGACTTAGTTCTGTTTTTGCTTAGGTGATGCTGTGTTTCTGTACAAACAAACCTATATTATATATGGGTAATGGTCGCAAAAATAGGTTCAGATGGGACCCCTGCCAACTTGAAATTCGTGTATTTCTTTGGTATGTTTTCCGACTTTTGATTTGACATTTATCCGGTTTCTATCTGACGGTTTTTGTCACATGTATATGTGAACAATATGCAGGCCAGGTATGACCTAGATATATGTACAGTAGTTGTCTTCATGTCCCTCCTGCGAGTATCAACCAAGCTCCCTTTGCTCCGCTGGTTGCAGAGGCGACGGTTGCTTCTGACAAGCAGCTTGATAGAGAGTGTTGTTGCTTGTCTGTGCTGTTGATAGGATGGCTATTGATACCACAGAGCAGCGTGCCGCGGCAGCAATGTAAGAGTTAAAAAAAATGCGTCGCTGTTTCTTTTGTGCTCCAGGCAGCTTGGATTGCTGGTCTGACTTGCCGACCTGGTCAATGAACCGGTCGCTGCCGCATCCAACAATCAGTGAAGAGGACAATGGCGATGATCATCATCATTCACTGCTGCACGTGATAAACCATATCTAGTTGACAGGCGATCGCAGAGCTGCAGTTCCCCGCCAAGAGCCGCGAAATTGAATCGCGAAATTGGCAGGGGACGGCATTTCTGGCGCGCTTCCAGTTTTAAATTTTGGTGCTGATTTCTAGCTTTGGTCGATGTGCTTTTGGATATGCTTCAGGATGGCAAACTCTTTCTTTGGCTGGAGTTTGCCGATGGGGTGATAAATGCCATATTATCATGAAGCCGCCGTGCACTACTTGAAGCAAGTGTTGACAGGTGCCGATCGTGGCACCTCCATCTGCATTGGATGGAACCATATGGGAGGGCTTGCCCTACCATGTGACGTTGGGCTGGCTTCCCAAAGAGAAATGGTCATCCTTTGCAGTGCGCCAAGTCTTCAAGCTTCGCTGTGCTAAACATGTTCTTTCGAGTGTCTTTGTGTGAAGGATCTGGCTGCCCCCTTTTTGGCGCCAGTTGAATTTGATCTTCAGCTGGTCAAGTGGAGCAAGGACCGTGCGCAGGGTTCCTGATGATTCGCACTCTAAGTGTGTCGCCCCAATTTTTTTCGATCAAAGGACCCTGCGAAAACAGCATTTGTGATCGCGGGCGGCTCCTTGAGAACACTGCTTGCCAACCTCGAGCAAAGCCTCGGGGTGGCCCCGAGGGGCGAATGGCATATTTCGTCATGATAACGACGTTGCTTTGAGCAGGTTGCTTGTTGAGACACTCGCTGTATCGTGTACTACGGGGGTTTGGATTACAATGCAACTATGCAGTCCAATGCTTGATGTATGCAAGTTTAAGCCAGCTAAATAGAAGTTGCGCAGAGCTCGATATCAAATATGCTGGTTTAATGTAGCAGATTGTCGCAGCATCAGTGCTGTCGCATATTCTGAGAGTGCCGATGTATACCTACATGTGAAATGTGAGATGGTCAGCTTTTGCTGAGATGTTGGGTAAAGGCTATGTTAGGTTGATAGTCTACTTCGTTTGAGGAACGCTTGCTTGTGTAGATTGCTATTGCTGTGCTTCTTGTGTTTTCATTGTTGCAGATGTAGAAAGCGCAGTTGACAATAGGCCTTTGTGCTTGCATGTCCTGCCTTCCCTCTTGTGATGCTGCCCGTGGTATGACACCATACGGTTTCTTTCTGCTGTTCCCAGCCTGTGTTTTTTTTTTTGCAGCCCTGTCTTGAGACAGTGAAATCTTACATCAATGCTGTAGCTGGTTTACAGCGTGCGACCAAGCAGGCGATCAAAGCTTGAACAGCCAGAAGCAAACCAAAATTTTTCAGTGCGGGGCCAAGACCCCAAACAGTTCAGCGCACAAGCTACTGCTCAATTCTTCTTAAATCCTGGCGCATTGGGTGCTTTACATCACATGTGCAATGATGCGTCTAGCAACTTAGAAGAGCAGAAAGCAACAATCACAAAAGTTTGGCGGCAGGCATACGCCAACAGACAAAAATGTTTAACCTTAAAACTGATTGTTTGATGTATGCTTGATACCATGACATGCGCTGCATCGCTGCTGTATCGCCGCTCACCACTTGTGCATCGCCAGCCGTGATTGTGTTCAACTTCGTGTAATTCTGCTTGTTTCGTTTGGTTTTTCTTTCTTCTTCATTGTTGTTTGGATGGCAGCCGATACACCAGCCGATATTTACCAGGCGTGAGAATTTATTGAAACGCGTTACCAGCTGCCCTGTGCCTTCTCAATTCTTACAGGCTATCGTGCCTTTCTTAGATATGGAATGTGCATTAGCCAAGCATATCGTGGAAGATGCCAAAAAGCCAGGCGCAAGTTGAAAATCACTTGCCCTTCTATTGTCTACGTGCATTTTGAATGGAGGTCATGTTTGGCGGCGACAAATGTCACCTCAGCGAAGCAGGGCTGCGAGCCCTAGTTGAGGTCTTACGCCCGACCTTGGAGGCGGAGCGGTGATATAGTTGATTTGCTTGAGCAAATCATGTGAGTAGCTGACGCAGGCCTTGAAGCCCGACCTTGTTGTGTCAGATAGCTGCTTGTGCTACATTGATGAGGCACCTGAGCACGCTCTTGTAGTGAGCGGTTTAGCCCCAACGCTGTTTTGTATTGGCTCATGACTCGTGACAGACCGGCTGGAAAATAAAAGACGGCAAACCGGCGGAGGAATTGATGCCTCTGCCAGTCAAGACAGCGTGGGGTAAAAGCTTTTTACACGGCGGCTTCAAAATCCATTTGTAAAAATTGGACGCTTATCTACCACCTGATGCAAAGGCCCTAGCAGTGTGCGCAGGCATGTAGATGCAATTGTCAGCTGCGCATATTATTAGAAGTGCTGTTAGCTTGTGGGTAGGCAACGATATTTTACAAGGCAACGCAATGGAAATTTGTGAAATCAAGGAGGAAAGTGCATACCGGTGCGGCTTTTCATTTGGTAGTAGGCATTTTTAGATGTTGGTTTTCATTTTGTAGCAATCCAGGATAGGGCCCTCGGGCACAAGGTCTACCGTCTACCCCTAGATTTCAGCCCGGATCCTTTTTGATCATCAACCAACCATAATGTATCGATCATATATCCCCATGCCTTTTTAATTCGTTGACCCCCTGAAAGCTTTAAGATATACGATTGTTTCCCCTGTAATCATCAACCAATCAACCAGGTTTTTCAACCAAGAATAGTCTTTTACCATGGCAATGGCCACATTTACCATTTTTTTCGCCCATGGGTCTTTTCCTTCCCCCCAAGTGTAAGCCATTATGGTAGTGGCCTAGAGTCGTGCTATATCATGTTATATCTTACTTTACCCACTATTACTGGGCATTCTCAACCACCTGGAACACAAAAATGTAAGTTCCCATTATACAACCACGATCTACCACTAGCCTCACTAGCTATGGATAAATAGTTTTACAGTATATAAATATGTCTAATCAGAAGTAAAACATACATGATATTTCATACAATATTTGCTGCTTATATACCATCATTTATATCCTAGTAAAATCACAGGAAACCAGGTAAATGTAATGTAGTACAGTATAATAGAATGATTTCCCATAATTCCCCTTATAATTTCATGACAAGAGTAGAATCATAGTAAATGGGAATTCTATATTTAAGTATGCACATTATAGCAGAATATGCAATCAATCAATAGCATCATAATACTCCATTGAATACCCCGTTATCATCATATAGTGCCATGAAATCCCACTATTCCTCCTATCTCCAATTAAATGCCATTGAGTCCCATTGTCAGTATCATCATTAAATCCCATTAAATCCCTATATAATCCCATTCAGTCCCATTAAATCCCATCATTAAATCCCCCTTCCATCAGTAACATCCCATTAAATCCTATATAAATCCTGTTTAAGTCCTGTAGAAATCCCAATATAAATCCCTGATCCCATCATTAAATCCACCGTTCCATCCGGTCAAACAAATCCTCCAAGGATGGCCTGGCGCTTCGCCACGCCTCCAACGATCTGCGGAACGACTGGCTCTTCGTGGCCTCGGCCGTGTGCCGCGACGGCGAAGCGTTGCAGTTCGCCTCCAACGAGCTGCGGAACGACGCCAAGATGGTGCGAATCCCAAGGGATCCACTGGGCAGGGAAGGGAAAACATAGGAGAGGCTATGAGGGGAGGATTCGGAGGATTTCGGATGTGTAAATCCCCCCAAGAACTTGGGATCTAGCTGATTTGTATTGGATTTTAAGTCATTTTTGCTCTTAAATGGTGAGTTCATGGGAATCTAAGCTTGAAACAATGATGATATATGGGGTATTTGACCAGCAAATATGATCAATTATGGAAGGTTTAACCGTCAAACACCTGGATGTTATGGAAGTCAGGGAAGAAACCTAGAACCAAGATGCAGCGATGGGATTGTATGATATCTACAAAGATGCCTATTTGTAGAAATATGTATGTTGATGCATTAGCTCTATATCCAAAAAATGTTGATGCATCTGCGGACATATGATTGATATGCATATAATGAATGCAGATATATACTTATATTTAAAAAGGCCAAGTAGGTGGTTGCGTTGGTTTGAGGCATTTTGTGATCTGTTTGTCAGATGTGCTGCATGATGTACATCAGTTTTGGTCCCTTGATAAGTGTGGAGAGATGAGCCGTATCTCAAGTGGTGGCCCACCTGCACCAGGCCCGTTGGGCCATGGGCATTCGAGATCCCTGGCAGGAAAGTCCCGATGGTGACTTTTAAGAAATGACTCGAAGTGAAACAGGCTGACATAAGTTGTTATTGCTGTAAAACTGGGTATGGGATATAACGCCAGACTCGAAGTTCGAATGTGGTTGTGGAAAACAGTGAAGAGAATTTCTTGGAAAAAAGCAGGTGGAATCCGCATTCTAAAGTGGAGCCCGCCCAAACAAATTGTCTTGTTAAATTAGAATGTGATGACGCATTCTAAACCTCCACGGGCCAGGGCATTCTATCCTTTACTTTATAAGTACCTATGCAAGTACCTTAAGAATGGAAGGCCAGGGACCCGGGAGACTGGTCCCAGATTTTTGAAAAACAAATTTGGGAGCTGGGATCACCTGGGTTACTTATCTTTTCCTATGCCTCTGCCAGTATGGGGAGAATATATATATATATATACACATGATATTTACTATATATTTCCAATATACTAGTATATATATAATTATATGTATATATATATATGTGTGTATGTGAAATTATTTATATATTATGCATATACTATATCAATATATATATATATATTATATTATCGTATATATAACAATGATTTATGGATTCATACCACAGTACCTTCCCAGGGGCTCTAGATGTAGCCACGTCACCCGAGGATTGCCCGGCCGGGCAGATCAACATCGAAGAATGGACAGGTCCCGATTTGACGGAGTACAACGAGCTGGCCACGAAGAGGATCCCACAGCCCAACTGTGTCTTGGCCCTTTGAAGTTGGGGTTTTAATGGGGATATCACCTGGACATAAAAATTATACAATTATTATGTATATATTATATAATTATGTATATATAATTATGTATATATATATATAGAACCAGAAATGGGAATGTTGCTTAGGGTACCCCATATCGGTTCATATCAGCAAAATCTTTGAATATGACCATAAATTTGGGGAGACATCACCATTTTCAATCATGGGATGGAACTCCCAATTCTGTGGAAGACTACGGAAGGACGTCCATTGAATTTTAGGAACAGATATGGTGTAGCCATACATAAGATTGAAAGTGTGGGCTTTTCAATTGCTTTGTTTGTCCACCATCGGAGGGCTTGCAACCATCCCAACGAGACTGACTTGACCTATGTCCATGGAAATCGTGTTGGCTTTCAGGAATCTCGCATTTTTGGGCATGTTTAGTGTATCTCCATTGTTTGGCGAATCTCATGGCATATCCCGATGCTTCAGCGTTGATGCCACGAGGTTTGCGGCACGCCTCTGAACAACTGCGGGGCAAGGATCAGGACCAACAATTGAATTGGGTTGGATAATAGACAACAATGGAAATGGGATGCAATTAGTGGGATATGGGATACATAATGATATATGATATAGAACATTACATAGCCTAGCCAACATTATGTGTGCCTTAAAAGAGGAGATGCCGCCGGTTAGTGGCGATTGTACAGGGGATTCACCGTGGACAGATGATGGCAAACCAATGGATTTGGAATAAATACCGTGTTACAATGCTGAGAAGTGGTGCAGTTGCGTAGGCACTCCCTCTATGCAACATTGATCAATTGTAGCCAAATCGGCCTCTCCGTATTTTCATGGGAGGTCTACACTGCAGCGGATTTGTCCTCCAGGAACTGATGTTGCATGCCATCAAAGAGTATTGGTTTGCAGCTGACCATTTGGCCCTGCCTTTGAGAGATTCCAAGCCCTTCTGGAAGAAAGTCCTGGAGCAGAATGAACAGACTGGCTGGCAGGCGACAAGTTGCTGTGGGGATAGTTCCTGAGGCGTCTGATTTCGAGGTATTGTGGGAAGGCCAAAGTTGTAGGTTGATATCGCTCAGCACTCAGCACTCATCAATCATCACAAGCATCGGAGTCATAGTCATAAATATGATGGCGTTCGGAATGATGGCAATGAATGATATTATCATAAGGACAATATTTACAATGAGGATCAGCACAACAACACGGGAAAATGATGGCAACAATATGTAATGATCATGACAAATCATATTGACATGAATTGATGAAAACTCATTGTAAACAATGATGATATGTAAATATATGAAATGACAATAATGATGATGGTGAATAATTAGTATTGAGTAATGATTGTACATAATGATATATATAATAAAACATCGTAATAAAATGTAATAAACATCATCATCATCATCATCATCATCATCATCATCATCATCATCATCATCATCAACCATCGTAATTGAATAATGACGACAATCATCATATGTAATATGATTGTAAATAACGGTAATGATGGTAAATGATGATGATCTATCTATGTAGTTCTATATATATACACATGACAATAATTAATAACTAAGGACAATCATCCTCATCCTCACTAGCTTTCCACAGTGTCACAGGCTTTCGGCAACTACGCCCCGGTACTCTTGCGTGAAGACGAGGAGCTGATGCGCCTTGCGCTGCAGATGGACTCCTTCGCGTTGCACTATGCGGGTCCCGCCCTGCGCCGGAGGCGCCAAAACAGGGGTTGGGGAGGGAGTACTCTAGTGGAGGTTCGGGTGGGAAATGCTGCGAATATATACAGTACACAATATATACAATAGAATACTATGAATAAATAAATATATATATATATATATTGAGTATTATTGCGTCATACATTATTAATCGATATACATGAAAGTGATATCGTCTATATACACACACACTACACACTGCATTCCCATGTTTACCTGGGCCTCGAAACCTTCCAGGCGCAGCTTCATCCTCGAAGCCATACAGCGCGACTGGCGCACGTTACGCTCGGCGCCATCTGACTTTCGCTGCGACTCGCAGATGCTGTTGGCGGCGGCAGTGCAGAACTTGGAAGCCCTGGAGCTGCTGGGAACGCAGAGCTTTACATGGCAGAAATCCATTGGTTAATCATCATTATGAAATATTATGAATCCTATAGTTCCGTG
This sequence comes from Symbiodinium sp. clade C Y103, assembly GCA_003297045.1. Lineage (NCBI taxonomy): Eukaryota > Dinophyceae > Suessiales > Symbiodiniaceae > Cladocopium > Cladocopium sp. clade C. Next base: position 14,185 of record BGPT01000015.1, read on the forward strand.
AGTTTCACATAGTTTTCCCTGATGATTTAACATAGCTACGGAAAATTACCATGTTCGAAGACTTTGAAGCAGTGAAAAAGGGGGAGTTGACGGAAATTTACCCTCTGGCTATTGAACATAGCGATCGAAAATCACAATTGTTTATAAGTATATCACATATCAAGCAAAGTGTTAAATTTCTACCAGAGGATAAACATCAGAAATGGGAATTTGACCATCTTTCAGGGATAACCATTGGGGATAACGAACCAAAAAGGGGTTTAGCCACCTCCCAAAGGTGACCCCACCATCCCTCAAGGTATGCTGCTGGAGATCTTGGCAACATGGCCTTGTGTGCGGTGCAGCCACCATCCAAACAGATCATGGAGGAGCAAAAAGAGGCTTACCGGCAAAAAAAGATTATCCACTGTCGATTATTGACTATACATATACAATAATAATCACACATGTTTATATATATATATATGTATATATAATATAGAGATACACAATTCCTCGTATGTACATGTTACATTGATACCATTCGGAGTATATGGATACACATGGATACACGTACATTTTATTGTATACGATGTAGATACTCTACACGCGGAATCCCGTCGGACTGGTCCTGGAGCGCCAGGTTTGGACTGGGTTGCAAGATGCCGACGAGGCTTTTTTGGATCAACGGCTGGCTGGTGATGAAAAACAGCTGGTTGATGGGGGAGATCAAGATTAGTTCGGAAACACCAATATAGTTACAACTACTATGTGATCTGATTGTTAGATTTGTAATGAATATTTCGGATAAGTATGGAATGATTATCTAATAGTGGGATGATCACAGGATAGTTGTGGGTTTTTTGCGGCAAAACCATCCCCAATAGAGCTTTATTATTGCGTATACAGTATGCACTTATTCGGGATTATGTAAAATGACTCCCAAATGGTTGGTTCATTAATGGAATGGTCTGTTGTTGGGTTTACCACATTAGTTTCGTTGATTGATCAACAGCTGGTTGATGATTAATTCTAGCTGGTTGATGATTAATTCTGGCTGTTGATGAAAGGTTGATTTTGCATACACCAACCATCACTTGTTTAGGTCAATTGGGAGTGACCACACACCTCGATGTTTATGGCTAGGGTGATCGATCACTTGGTTTATCACATGCATGTACATTAAGGAGTCACATTTGGCTGCAGGTTGAAAGACTGGCGAAACAGAAGCAAGAGCTGAAGAAGGAGTGGAATCGTGCAGCTTGGCAAAGTCAGGGATGTTTGAGGTGAGGTCAGATACCTTTTGTGTCCCTGAAAAAGGTCTTACGTAAATTTTACCTCAGAGCATTCCATGCTACATCGATTTTCTGCACCAAAATTTGAAATCAAACCACTGAAACAACAAAAATGCATCTGGAAGATGATGATGCGCGTGCTGTTCAAAGGACCATTTTTGGAAGCTTTCCATGTTGAGTTCTCATGGCTTACACATGTCGGTTGCTCCAGGTGATGCTTTGCCTCGCAGAAACACATGGCCGCGCGCTCTCCTTCATGCGACCGACTGGCGTGGACAAGGAGCGTCCTCGATGTCCAGCTGTCCGGCTTTGGGGTGCTGGGAAAAGGTCCAATGATTCATGGAATTTCAGAAGTTCTACATAGTTCTACTATGTTCTACTGATATCATCTGACATGTCATTTCGAGACCTCCATTATTGTTGGTTGAGTTTTTTTCTGTTTGGAGCTGGTGGAATCCCCATGTCTGGCTGATTGTATTGTGTCGTATTCCAGATGGTCACCAGGTCAGAGCCGGCGACATGTTTGAATTGGTCAAAGGCAAGAAAAGGCTGCTGCCAACATGGAATCTACATCAATCTACCAGGGGTTCTCTGAAATAGAAATTGAGAGGTTTTTTGAAAACCCTGAATCTGGTTTAAAGCCTCATGTTTCCCATTGAAATTGCTGGTTTGGGGTGTATTATGGGGGGTATTTTACGGTATATCCCATTTTCAGACAAGACCCACATCGTTCTACTAGACTCTGATGGCGGTTTTTCCAACTGCCATCCCGAGGACATGACCACCACGGCCATCAAGAGCAACGGCGTGGCGCTGGCCTATGCGGAGGCTCGAAGAAATCGTGGAATGGTGTGGATCTAAGAATCCAATAAAAGGAAATCAACAGACTCACATGGTTCCCAAGAAATGCCAATTGACTAAGCATGATGTTTTCGGAATGAACATCAGGATCCCTGTGCCATTTTCACATCGCATGGTTCAAGCTGCCCAGGCTCATTACCGTGAAGATCGGGATGCTGGGCCGCAGGTGAGGCCACACCTAAGAAGAATCGGCCCAAGTTTGGGATGCTTGAGGAGGAATCCACTTCCAAGCTCAGCTTCAACCTCACCATCAACCTTTCCCAACCTTCCCCAACCCTCCAGTTTTCCAAGGACATGGTGAACGAATCTGTGCGCGCCAACATCGGCAGCTGTTCAGGCTTGGTTTGGAAACCTGATGCGAAACCTCCTGAACTCCGCGATGATGCTTGGATGTGGATGGGAGATGCTGGGGGGAAGGGGAGAAGGGGAGGCTTTAGGATGCCATCAAAAGACAATGGGAGACTTGCACTGGGGTACATAGATATGGAAAACCAATGGTTTCCCAAGGGAAATGATCTACAATTGGCGGGTGTGTTTGTTTCCCATAAATATACATAAAACCTGTCAATTATTTGGAGGGTTTTGAGAATTACATATCACTTAATAAGCAGGGCGTTTCACTGGGATTTTTATCCAAGGAAAAAGTGGACTGTTGGAAGAGGGCTTCATGGTTTGTTTGGGGGATAGGGGTGTGTTCCATTGTTTGTTTTTCTAACCCACGGGATGGAGTGGTGTTTCCCATGGTTTTTTGTTACCACGTTTGTTTGGGACAAAGTCAAATGGAACGAAGATTGCCCAACCGAAGGATCTTCAAGATGACTTTGAAGAGAAGAAACAGAAACTCAAGAAGCGCGGGACATTGAAACTTGCTCGCATGGAGTTTTCCCTGGCGATTGAGCGCCATGGAATGCCATGGAACGAAATTGCCGGAACTGGGAGTCGTCAAGCCTCTGTATTGTCAAGTACTTGTGGAAGATCTGTTTTGCGGTCGTGAGTGTTGTGTCTTTTTAGGGGATCGATCAATATCAAAGGGATCCTATTCCTGATGATTTTGGAAATATTTATACATATATATATATATACATTATAGTACTATACAAGTATATATATATATAATTATATATATATACACGCATACATACATGTATGTATATATATATATACACATACATTTGCAACACGCACACACATATGCAATCATATGTAAATGTATAGTTACACGCATTCATATACAAATACAAGTAACTATTGACTATACATCATATGTCAAGTGTACTGAAAAAACCGTTCTGCAAAGATCCACTTGACCCCAAAAATCTCAATGTAAAGAGCAATAGATTGCCATTTTTTCCTGCGTCGAATTCCTATTCGAACCGATCCAACAGCACCAGGGATGAGGAACTCCCCCCCATCAGATCATCCCTGACTCAGGAAGGTCAAAAAGGAAGGGGCACGACAAAGTGTGCTGCCACCAATCTAAGCTGCTGAGTCTGCTGAGTTCTTTCCATCAGCCCTGACAATCCCAGTATGGTGAGCTGGGAGTGATTCTGTTCCGCACTGAGACCTTGAAATTGGATGAAATTGGGCCCTAAACAGTGGTGATAGTGACAGTATATCCATGATGATGAAAGAGTTGAATCATATCATGTGCCCTAAATTTGAAACTTGTGACTGGATTGCCCTACGATGATAGTGTTGATTCTGGACAATTCCAGGTGCACATGTTGAGGACAGGACCGCTCCGGACTCACTTTGTTTGAATCTCTTGTCGCTGGCTTAGCTGGCAAGTCCAGTAGTAGATCAGGAACCGGTTTTCGCCCGTCTCCCAAAGGGATGATGTGGTCCCGGTTCAAAGTTGGAAACGTCATGAGTCTCAAAAGTTGTTTCTCCAAGCAGCGCAACTTGGTTTGTAGATGTTTGTAGTAGGTCGTATTGAATTTGTGCACTTCGTTGCTGGGGAACCTATCGTACTGATCATAACAACTTCAGACACACGCACGCACAGAAATACCTAGGAACGTGCGTACCTACGTACCTAGATACCTACGTGCCTGCCTACCCACCTACATACCTGCCACCTGCCTACCTTACCTACCTACAGTACCTACCTATACTGAGAATATGACCGTGCAAAGAAAACAGCATTCTGAAATCACATGTCTCATTGATTTTGGGTCCAGGCTTCAAACAAAGCCTCCTTACCTTCGAAGGCCAGCTGCTCCTTTCAATCATCTCACAATACTTGTGAATCCCTTCCCTCGAAATCCCTCAAATATTTGAAATCCAGCTTTAGTGTTGGATCATTTTTGGAGCCCATATGGCATGGGGTACTCAACGGTAGGGGGATAGGATTCCCAATGCGTCAGGTGCCCCACCTTCCACCTCCACGCGCGGGTTCCGCACTCAGATGGGGAAGAAAGGGGGATCCCCAAGTCACCGTAAGTTTGAAGACTAAAATGGTCATCCATGACTTAAATGATTTGGTGTACCCCAATGTTAGGAAACCTCCACGTTGCAAAAGTGACAGGTGTCTATTTTACCTCTTGCCATTTGTTTTTGGTGCGCCACTTTTGCAGGTCAAGTCCTAGGGCACCCAAAAATGGGATTTTCCATGGTTTCATTGGCGTTTTAGTGTAAAAAATGTTGATGGATGCCCATAGATACCCATATTATCCCATATTCAGTTGATCAATTCAACAGATTCATCATCCGAACCGCACAAATTCGGCACCAGAAGGTCTTTCTTTGGCACGGCGCGAAGTATGAACTGCGGAACTGGGGTCGATTTAACCGGCTACTGTACCCAGCTATGAAATCACAACTTACCAACGTACATAGGTCATCTTTCCATACCTTTCCCACCTTGATAATCACTGACAGATCAACCCCCCAAAACTGATAAGTGCATATAAGTGCGAGAAAAAGAAGGGCTATGTAATGATATTGATATTATATGATATGATATGATATAACATTGTGTATATATGTATATGTAACCATGAAACTTGTGAATCACCTGGTTCCCCAGTTGTAACCCCATCAAACTCCTGTGGTAAGTTGCCAACTCCAACCTGACCGACAAAGGTGCTGCACCCAAAGCTGCAGCGGAGTCTGGGAGTGAGGCTCCGGTACCCAATGCCTGAGCCCTTTTGGGCTTCTGGTGTTTGATACCCCCGAAATTATGAGATTCATTAGATTGGGGGATTGTTTTTCATTGAGGTTGGCACATGATCTTGGAACATGTCTACATAACCTACATACTACTTGTGGAAATCCTTGCGCCAAACGGGATTTGTGGCTGGTAGGTAGGTTTTCACTTGCTGTCCTGTATTATCAATTGTCTCCAGAGTTGCCTGAGAGTATCCTTCCATCTTGCAGCCGTCAATCTTTACAGTAAATCGAGCTTCAAAAGCAATTGCCCCATTACTCCATCCCCACAATTGGGTCAAGCAGTAAGCCCGGTGTTTTTGGCAGCCCCCATGCTATTGAGGACGAATACACCGATGATGATGAGGAGGAAGCCGCAGCCCCTGCTGCCACACCTGCGCCCAGAGCGGCACATGCGAAGGTCCCAGGGCAGTGGCGGAGGGTGTTTGAAGCTTCCCAGATGCTTTCTGAATCACTCACAGCCAAACACTGCAAAAATTGGCAGGGTGAACATCCTAAATGTCCTCTTATTACTGCTTATGCCTGGTAAAATCTGAATAGCGCGTGAGACAGTGATTTTCGGATGGTCAACGGATGTTCATCCCTGTCATTGGCTAACCAATCGAATAGTTGGTCAAGAATTCATATCAACCAGTATCTATTGGTTCACCGCCTATTGTTCAAACATGATTTACCCTTGATCAGTCATTCATTTATTAGATCCCCCTGGATCCCTTGCTCCTCATTCTGACATGGTGAATCTCTGAGCCATGCACCCCATCAGTATTGGAACATAGCAGGCCGGTCCCACCTGTATCTGGGCCGTTGCTCCCTATTGGTTCCCATTGAACCAGAAATTGGTGGATGTTCATCCCATCATAAAGTATAAAAGATATATTTAAAAAAAAACAGTTCCCATCGATGGTTCTAGCCAAATCATGAACGTTGCCATGATATATGGTGGGTTCATCCATTGGTTTCTCATTGGGGCCCCAAAAACTAACTTACTAGATAACTACTGGATTGGTCCATCTCCATTTTTGCACCATGATGGATTTAATGACCACTACCATATTGGACGGATTACATTTTAAAGTGGATCTTCGGTTGTAATCTATCCAGCAGGGTAATATTTTACATGATGGATGATTGATTCGAGCCCAGCCATTAAGGGGCAATCATTGGATCTCTCAAGTAGTAGGCCCATTGCCATTTTTCTGAATTAAACTCCGTAAGGATCAAAAAGCGGGGGGATGAAACAAACATGATTATATCCCACCAATAATTTCAACAATTACTTGCCCCACCAATAAGAGAATGCGACACCCTCAGAGTGCATATGTTTACCCACTCCCATTTCCATCATACGGAACCTAAGATTACCATTGCAAAGAAATCCCCCTCTGAAGAAACATTGCCACTGACAACATTACTATGAGTGCTTCATTTCTCCCACGACTGGTTGTCTACTCATGACTCATTACCATCAAACCGTTTTGAATGATCAATCCCCCCATAAAATCTCTCTCTTGTTAATCCCAGTATCACTGCAGTGACTTTACTTAAACAAATTATAATTTCTAGCCACCCCAGCCATTACCATTGTAATACAATTGTACATGCTCAATCCCAAATACTCCAGAGAATAACCCCACCAATCACATTACCATTCCCAGTGTCATTCCCATTGCCTTTCCAATCGCATTTGATTAGTCACTATGTGATCAATCATATAATCAACTATAGAATCAACCATGTAGAAACCATGCAACAGAACCCACTACCCTTATGATAACGATTATGATTATTCTATGTAATTGTAGTCCGCAAGCAACCCATGTCTATTACTGTAAGTTGGTTATAAATCCCGATACATTGAGCATATTACCACCATATGAGAACCACATGTAATCACATATATATATTATATACACAGATATATTATGTGTATAGATACAGATATAGATATGTGTATATATATATATATACATGTAATCCCCCCAAAAGGGCTACAACTATAACCATAAGTAACCACATAGGTGTTTCGTGTGTTTAACTAATACCCACCTATCAAGCACATAAGAATCACGTGATAATCACACAATGTCACTTAATAACCAATAATTACCATGAAATTACTATCGCGTTTACCATAGCCATATATAGCGATTAACAAACAATATAATCACAATATATCCCAATATAGCAACTGCATAACAATCATAAAATGATATCGATAAAATAACCATATTACATCAGATATGATATTAATAATGCGTGTAACAAATAGAACTATAACCATCAATTTGTCATTTATAGCTGTATCTACAGGTACAACTATATATCTATATCCAGGAACCATAACCGCAACAAGTAAAGCGGTATAACACAAAGCATGACATAAACCATAAATCGGTGATAATAATATGATATAGTTATCACATTGTTTATAATAACTTCATTATAACAACCAAATATAAGATATGATAAGAATAATAGTAACCCATAGTATCATAATGGACCAAATTGAACATACTAAACATACCGATTAGAAACCATAGTATTAATGTGTATTAGTTAGTTACAATGATACTGTATTAAACGATAATGTGTATTAATTATGGTTAAATGAATACTTATACCAACCATTCATTGAAACCATCACAATCATGAAACATTATACTCATTTACCATAATAATCGAGCCATAATCATCATGAGCCATAACGATCCACAATAATCCATAATGATAATAACAATATTGTAATATCCAATTATTTTGCAATTATTTGTTAATCATAGTTGGTTATTGTACCAGTACAAAGTATTACCAAAAATTACCATTAGTAAGTTAGTTATAATATGGGTTTATCTGAACATAGGGTACTTGTACCCTGAAATCCAATGGTTTACGATAATTTTGCTTATAAAATGGTCATTTGGAGGATATACCCCATTTTCAGACACACCCACATATTTTATCGTTGCTTATAATTTCACCATGTCTATAGGTGGGATTACAACCATTCCCAAATGGGTGGTTTATGGCATTGTTTTACCTACATTATAATATCACCAACTATGGTTATAATTCAGCGTTACCAACTATTGTAACTAAGTAGTAGCCATAGTTGGTTATTGTACCAGTACGTTATATAGTATTACTAACCATTATTAGTATTGCTATTGATGAATGGTTAATATAACTATGAAGCATTACATAGTATTACCATTAGTAAGTTGCTTATAATCTGAGAAAATAGTTGGTTATATACCAGAATTGGTTTTGAAATCAATAAGTTGGTTATAATACCATTGCTAAGTACTACTAAGTATTACACTCTGGTAAACTAACATAGCTATGGAAAATCACCCTTTTTAATGGGAAAATCCACTATAAATCACCATTTTCAATAGCTATGTTAGTTTACCAGATGGTACCAGGCCATTTCCTCCAGGCTAAGCCCAAAAGCTCCGCCGCCCTGGCCGCCGCTGCGCCCAAGAGCTCCGCGCGCCGCACCGCCGCGGGCGCCGTGGACCCGGGCGTCTCCCGGGGAGCGCAGCCCAAGCGCCGGGCGCAAGCGGAACGGTGCCTGGGACGTCCTGGAGTTGGAGGGAAAATGATGGAAAAACGATGGAAAAGGTGGGGCAAACTATGGAAAAAATGGTGGAAAACTAAGGAGAATAATTATAATGGAAACTTCGGGCAAAATCATGGAAAAATGGTGGAACATGTGACGAAACTTGGAACAAATTGTAAAATCTGATGAAAATGATGGAACCTTGGGGGGAAATCATGGAAAAATTGTGGAAGACCTGGCGAAATATGGGGAATTCATTAGTTTTCAACGGGAAACCATAATAGGAAAAAGGTCATTTGAAAATGATGGAAATTTTGGAAAATTGAAAAAAACATACCAGCATTGCAGTGCAATTTGGGTGTTTCTGTTGAAATCCCATTCTGGGGCGTATTTTGTGGTTTTTGTATTGAAGCTTGCTGGAGGAGTTTCACCTTACCCGAGGCAGCGGACGGATGAACGTATGCAGCAAGCTGGCAGTGTTGCAGTGGCAGATGCCAGGCACCTTAATGTGACTTCCTGTCATGTCCCATGTTTTGATGGTTTCAGGCTGCATTTGAATACAGGTTTCAGCATGTTTTAATGTTTAATGTTCATTTATATATTTTCAATTGAATGACTCAAACCCAGGGCTTAACGTAGTGCAGCTGCTCCTGCGGCCTAGTCTGAAGGTATCCAAGCAAGGTTTGACTAGCAGTTGTAGTCGCATTAGTTTCTGGAAGTCTCCAGAATGTTCACACGAGAGCTAAGAACATACGTGAGATATAACATATGATTAAACATGTATGTATGTGAAATGTATATATATATATGTAAAGTGTGAGCATGTAATGTGACGGTAAAACGTGAATGTAGAAAATGCAAATGTAAATCTATGACTAATCTATGTAAATGTAGTGTATTTACACATTCCACCACCTCGTTCTCTGATCCTTGCCACGTCATGCCTCAAGATCCCACTTTTGTGGGAGATCCACCACAGTGAGCCAGGGTGGAAGCAGATCCTCCCCAGGCTGCGGGGAAGGTTTCTGGACTGGTCAATTTGGGTTTGTACTGCGGCTATTCATCATGTCCCCACTATATTAAATTGCAATTTTGGTTGGCAGTCCCCGCATATCTCGTTTTTGGACACACCCATTTGAATGGTGCTATGGTGAGATTGTTTTGGACTGGTGCAACATCAAATTCTTGCTGCAGTCGATTTATCATTTTTTTTGGAAAATAATATCAACCAGTGTTGCTACTGTAGCAAAATCAATAATTTTATTATATGTACACATATAGTGTCTATAGTGTATATATATATACTGTATATATATATATTATATTATATATATAATATTATATATATATACATATATATTATGTATATTTCAACTGGTTCAACCGTGTGAAACATCGGATCATTGTTGCACAGGCTGAGGCAACTCCTGAGGTGAAGCCTCCAGCCCCGGCAGGAGCTGGTTTTGTATCGTGTCTAGAAGTGGGATTCAACCAGCAAAAAAAAAAAGGATTTCACCCGGAAAAATGGAGAAACCTGGGATTTTTGTCCTTGGGATTTCACCTGCAAAAAGTTGGATAAAGTTGGTGATTTTGATAGCTGGAAGGGACCAGTTTGAACCAGCAACCATGAGGGTGATAGCACGCAGAAAAGAGTGAAATCAAGCAGTTGGGATTTCAACCACCAAACCATCAGGATTTCTGAAAACACCATCAACTTGCATCAGGATTGGTGCGTTGACATGGCATTTGTGTGTTTCGATGTAACCTTCAATGCTTCATCCAATTGGGGTTCATGGGAAGAAACAAGGCCGTTTCTCAGAATCAGACGTGGTCCTTAACCAGTTGTTTTTAAATAGTAAGAAGTCCTTGGTCGCTGAGTGGTGACATGAAGGGTTTCAATGATGACTGAGTCATCGTCGCCAATGATCAGCACCGGTCTCAGATCAAGATATGTTCTTATTTGCCCATGTCCCTGAGGGTTCACCGATGAAATGATTATTGGGGATTCCCCCCAAAAGGGATGGTCATATTCCCCAAAAAAATAGATGTAGTATATTTGTAGTATGATGTAGTCACAGCTTTAACCATTCCATTTTGGGGTGGAATCATTTTGGGCCATTCCCCAATTCCGGCAGAGTTTCCAACAGGAGCTGCCGAGGCGGTTTGCGGGGCGTTTGAGATTTGTTCGTCAACTGGCCTGGTACACTTTCAATAACAGAAGCTACATTTGACAATTATTTGGGAATGGATGTTTGGCAACATCGCCAAATACCTGGCTGGTTTCAAGTATGATGGTCATTTTCCATGGTGGGAAACAGGATCCGAAGCATCACGAGCTGGTGATTCAATGTTGGACTGACAGAAGAAGATGCTTTTCTGTGCATGTCTGACTGCGTGACAATTCCATTTAGAACCATTTAGACAGACAGGCAACCATGGTTCGTACCCTCCAGTAATCAAACATGGCAATAGAACATCCGCTATTTATAGATGAATTTCCCAGCTATAAACCTCCATTTAGTTTGGGGATTTCCCAGCTTGCCATCTTTGATGACACCGGCGGGTCAGCAGTTTGCAGTTTTGTCCTAGCCCTGGTCACGATCGATGGCTGCTATTGGAAGGTTGCAGCTGCCACCGCTGATGCGGCAGGTGTGACTCCCGAACTGGTTCCGAGACATTACCTGTCAACATTTGAAAGATTGAAAGATATGAATTTCATATTGTACCTGTAACGTGTTTTCAATATATGTATACATAGATACACACACACACACACACGCACACACACACACACACACACGCAATAGCACCTCGACGTACCTTTATGACATTGTTCAGTCCGAGTGAGTGTAACTCATGAAAATTCCAGCGAGGGTCGTATAATTATCCGCCGTGAGCATGTTGCACCGCCATCCACCCTCCATTGAACATGATCTTGAGTTGGTCACGAGTAAATCGATGTTCAAGGAAATAGAATGATCTTGAGATGGAATAATGATTATGTAGCTTTTCAAAATATGTTTTGAAGTGCTCGTGGTTTTCCTCAATGAATTGACGAATTTGAAGACTTAATAGAGGCAGATTTGAGAACAGACTCTTCAAAATTCAGTTTGTCTGGTCTACCATGCAAAGTATTCGAGCTATGTTTACATTTTAGTGGATTAGATGATACTGTAGGGAAGACGTTTTCACTATGGAACATTGACATCTAGACCCTTCAGCAAGGGAAAGAGGCCTTCGGGGGGTTGAGGAGGTTTGATATCCCACATGACTCACTGAGTCGTTTGGTTCCACGTTTGCAATTTGAATAGTTGAGAGTTGAGAGGACGCAATCGGCCCCCTAAGTTTCTCCGCCATCGCCAACACAACAACTACTATACGGGCTACTGCAACGAAGCTTCAGGTACTCTGGAAAGTAAACCCTTCAAGAGCTGCTTCCATGTTCCTCAAAAGCCAGCTGTTTTTGCTGCAACAGGTAAGCTCATCAGACTAGGGCGATGTTTAGCAGCTTCATAATTTTCAGAATGGGTGTGTCTGAAAAATATGAATACCGCCCCAAATTGCATGCTCTAATACAAAAGTATAGAGATTAAACCATCAAATTGCTAAATTTTGGGGTACACAATTTTCCAACAACCCCCACATTGACATGTCCTGTCAACCAACGACATCTCCGACCAAATTCCTTGACTCGTCTGAAATTTCAGGCGAGGAGAGCTACGAGGAGTTGCTCTCAAGCGATGCGATTTCTTGATGGTGTTGGTGGTGTCATAACATCGTGAGGTCAAGAAAGTATCATGGTAATATATGTTTGTATGTTTGTACTACAATTAACCATTTATTGTCAGAATTAAGTAGAATGTATCAAGCTTATCATCGTTATCCCTTGTTATCCTACAATCATAGCTGTATCATTTTTGTCAATGTATCAATGTAGCATTATCCATGCCAATGTCTTGACCCACCGCTATGGAAAATGTGTCATCGTCATGATGCGGATGAAATTCAGGGCATCATCAGTTGCGTCACCACCAATCAAATTGAACCCCAAATTTGAGGTTTTGTTTGGACTACCTGTTTCATACTATTGTTGGTCAAATTCGGGATGATTCATATATTGGGTTTATCAGATTTCCAGTTTATTCGACTTGTTTGGTGAGTTTCAACTACGCGGATTTGGGGGGCAGGAGAGCTACGAGGAAAGTGAAGGCAACGCTGAGGCCAAGGTGTGCGCTTTGTCAAAACCAGGACCTTCTTTGGGGAAAGTTATTGGGTTCTCCCAAAGAATCCCAATTTCGGAGAGGTTTCTGTGGCCTGGTAAATCCCATCATTTGCACCCCAACTTTGCAAGGAATTGGTGGGTATAAACTATCCCCCAACTAGTAAAGTGTATTAATTGGTTGGTATAAACTATCCAACTGGTTGGTATCCCCCAACTAGGGGTTGATTATTTATTGGGCGTTCCGTTTCTGTACTCTTTGACCAATGCTGGGATAGTTCTTGCTGTTCCGACCGTCTATCAAGGCAGAAAGCTTGTGAAGCTGCCAATTAAAATTCACAACCAGCAGAACCTTGCACCCCAAAATCTTGGTACCCTCTGGTAATCAAACGTGGCTGATGGGGAAATCCCCTATAAATGGAGGTTTTAATGAGAAGATCAAGTATAAATGGTGAATTTATGTGAATTTCCATTGCCATGTTCGATTACGAGCGAGTAAACTCAATCTTCCAACACTTGAAAGCTTGACGTCTATCCAACCATCGTTACCATCCAGTACGTCAACCGCTCAAGGTCGCAGGTCGCTGGAGTCCTTCAAGAATTGGCCCATGTTGTGCTCTGTCCAGTCATCATTTGTCAAAAGACTGGTGTTGTCTTCCATGCAAATCCTCATGCTTATCCATTTCAAAAGAGTTGTTTCATGGTTTTCTGGCTCTGCTTCCAACCAAATCAACCAGCTAAAATCAACCAGCTATGCTATTAGCTGGCACCGCAGGCCCCAAGCAAGCCAACACTTACGCCTGCAGCTCCGGCAGATGATGTGAAGGTGTGGAAGTTTTGGTGGCCCAGTTGGGTGACCACAGAATCGCGCGAAGCGGGCACGGTTGAGTTGGAATCCACCAGGAGATATCAGGATAATCATGGATGATCGTGATATCTCCTGATGATTGACTCTCATATGATATGTAGTTGATGATTGTATTTTGATGTTCAATGTCAGTCAAGCATGTCAAGTGGACAAAGGAACAACCCCATAGACAACTATGTCACTGAAGAGTTTGTGTTGGCATGATGCTCCGACCAGACCATCAAAGATTTGCAGTGCTGGGGATGATGCTTCCTCACAAGTATTCCACCTGTATCGTCCGGCATCAGATTGAACAGAATACAATTTGGACACTGGTCCGTATAGCAAGCTGAGACAAGAATGGGCGCTTCACGTTCACTCGGAATGTGGTTGCACAACACATTTCCCGACTTTTTGATTCTACAAATCTGGTCTCTAAGGTATATCCCATCTTTGTTCGGTTATATACCCATAATGTCCCATAATATACCAAGTGGCGTGGTGATATCAAAATGACCCATTCAAAACTTGCCAGGAGAAGGAGACGGCCGAAGAGGAAAAGCCAAGGCTCCAGCCAAGTTGTTCCCGAAAACAGAATGGAACATAAAACCGATGTTGCCAGAAACTCCAATGTGGAAGTTACCAGAAAAAATGGTTATAATGGTGAGGAATATGCTCATGTAGATTGCCATACACTGATGGAAATCCTCACGGCTGAAGACAGCCTGTTCGTAGAGCCGTCGGTACATGAAAGTCGTGTTGGTATTTGTGATCATGGAATTTATACGGGTCCAAAAGATGTGCATCAAATCCGACTCCGTGTTTGGCAACAAAGCAAGCTGTTCCTCGTTTACCTCCCCTTTTTTGCGCCATTCTTGTGGGGCTACCTCCTCATTTTTGTGGGTGAACTATGCTGAACTCCTCATTTGCCAGCCCCGTTCACCCTTGCTGCCAGGCCCGAAAAAAGACCCACCGAAGCCGTAGAGGTGGAGGACAGCGACGAAGAGGAGGTGCTTTCCTAGACCCGGCCAGCTATTGGAACCAATTGAACTTATGGTAAGAATTATCACTATCGTCTGAGGATGATCTATCAGTATTATCCAATTACCAATTAGTAGTGTCCAATTTATAATGCAATATAATCTATTGGCAATTATCACCTATCATGGTAATTTCCGTTGTTATTGGCTGGGAATCTATCAGTTATGATATTGTGATTTGTCTATTGGTAATGGAACTTACCCTCTGGTTATTTAAGGTAGCTACGGAAAATCACTGTTTTTGATCGGTAAATCGTCATTTTGATCATCTATAAACGGGCTACTTTTCATAGCTATGTTAAATAGCCAGAGTGTATTAGATCATTATTAGATCCACTACCTTTTGTGGCAAGTTCCATTAGCTGCATAGAGATGATGATAGTTATATATAATTATATATATTGATAGATGAATACAATTCCATTATATAGTTCCATTATAGTTCCATCCTATTAGATATTATTATCATTGTCTATCTAGGTATCATCGATAGTCACAATGATTGGATCCTTTCTTATCATCATTTAATTAGATGATTCTAATTATTGATAATGATCTAAGGATAATTATCTAAGTTCCATAGATCCAATTTATGATATCTATGGGACGTGTAGTTAGATAATACTAGATCCATTTTATATTTTTCTCTGAATGTTTTTTTCTATAGTTTATCCCATGTTCAAAAATTACAATTGTCAATCCAATCATTGGACATTGGGAAGGAGTATGGGAAATTATGGGGTAGGAAAAATAAATGCTAAACTGATTGGTGGTTTCAAACACCTGTTGATGCGCAGCATTTTTCAAGCATATTTGAGATTATCCCTAATGACTGTCCCAGGAAATTCGAGGAGAATACGGGGTAATTATGGGCGAGGTATGGGATGATGACTGTCTAGTCACATATCGTCACCATATCCAACTGGGCGTTCTGAAATTGGGTATACACCTGGCCATGGGATGATTGGTTTTACTGTACCACATGTTTTTGGGTTTGTTGCTTAGGGGCAAATGGACACGCCACAATATGGGGAGTCTTCCCAACCTCTATTTTCTACCATGGGGTTGGTTCAACACATTGCCACCATGGCGGAGTTTACCTACCAAACATAGGGATAAATGGGCATGCGTTACTGGATATGAATGAGTCATGTTGGTTGGATGGCTTGATTTTTTGCTTCTGATATTGACAAGCCATTGACTTGGATTTTAGATTTCAGATGATTTCAGGGGTATCAAGGCTAGAAATTGCATTTCCATGCATTTACAGTACTCTAGTATACTCTAGTTGGGTATCAACATTGACTTGGAGGTTTCCTAAGTCATGGGGGCACCGCCAGTTCTCGTCCATTTATAGATGGATGTTCCAGCACATCAACCATCCAGCTATTGGGGTAGCCCTATTTCGTTGCCAGGCCCCAGCACGCTCGCGGGCTCGCTCAAAGAGTCGGTGCGATCCTTGAATGATCTGTTGATGTTTGCTTGAACAAGCTTGGGGTCATCTGAGATTTCTATGGAAACAGTAGAGAAATGTAACTCATTACAGACAAATATAGATGATTATAGAATATTATATAATTATAGATAATATTAGACAATTTCTATGGCATTCTAGGCGATAAGGGTATGAAATCAGGTGGTCGTCCCACGTTCTCCTGCATCATGAAAGTGTACCGGCTTTCGAATCCTGTCGAGTCCTTCCCGGCGTCTCAAGCTTGCTGAGTCTTATGACCAGTTGGGCATGTTTTAGGCGGGAAAACAACTTGGTTCATCAGTAGATTGTCAGTTTTGTGCAAATCATACAATCATATCCAGCTAAAAAAAGACCCATATTTTCTGAAATCGGTATGACTGGGTATTGCTACCAAGGTCACGCAGGGTACGGCTGTGCTCTCGGAGTGGTGGGCGACTCAGACCGTGGATGGATTTAGAGATCGAAAAAAGTGGGGAAAGTACAACCCATACCATCCATGCAAGGCGGGGCCACCTACATAGCCAAGTTGATTTATAGCTCCAATAACTATAGGGTTTATGGAGATGATATAACTCTCCCATATTTATCCAAAAAGCTGCACAGTAGTGCAAGTGAATCTACCATATGTGGTATAGGCCACGGTATAGGTGATGAAAATCTGAAGGCCCGGATCGAGGAATCATGTTTGTTTGAAGCATGCACTGCATGTAGTTATATAATGTTATATACACTGCCTCTGGAGGTTCATAGTCATGGATGATGGCGTTAGCTGCTCATACTTGTACCTTGACCCAATAAACCATCCCCCTTTAGCCGCCTTGCGATGCCATCGCTCAGGGAAGCGGCGGTCTGGCTCAGCGAAGCGGCGGTCTGGCTCAGCGAAGCGACGGTCTGGCTCAGCGAAGCGGCGGTCTGGCTCAGCGAAGCGGCGGTCTGCCTCAGGGAAGCGGCGGTCTCGCAGCCGGCGCGGGGGCCCGACAGTAGAGGGGCTTTTGATGGTGGAGACAGGCGATCCACAACCGTGGAGGTTTTGACATGCTTTCTTTCTTTATGGACAAATTGAAGCCCTATGTTTGCCGGATTCACAAGAATCATCAAAATATACAAACATGGTGTAGACTGGTGTTATGAATTTAATATAGTTTAATAATTTAATATTATTTAATATGTTTTAGTATTGTTAGGAAGCATTCGCATTCTTCTGGGCGTTTTTTTGGCTGGGTATCCAAGGCTAGGCATGTTGATGCAGCTATGCATGTTGCAATTCGCCACCGGGTTGGGTTGGTCAACCGCTGTTTGGTTCTACGTGGTTCTACTATGTTTGACTGTTTGACGCCTAGGTTTCTTGAGTGGAAGCAGGAACCTTAAACCAAGATCCTAGGAATTGTTATTGGCTAAGCGCAATGATTGCATATGATTTGACGTGCAAAGATCTTGCAAGTACAAGAATTGATATCGATGCAGACCAGCTGATGATGGAAAATTGGCAGGTTCTTTCAATGTTCATCATTAATATGTTTGACTGAGTACATCGCAATGCTTAGTGGTTCAAGACGAGAATTTGCGTAGAGAGTTGCAACGCCATGGCTGAGAACATGAGCGTGGAACTGCTCAGTGGCAAGGTTTGCACTCTGCCAGTACGGCTAAACATGACGATCGGAGAATTGAAAGAGGAAGTGAAGGTGGGATTCCGGGCAAGGTTTCTAGAAGCCTCGTTTGAAAAGCATATCTCTCTTTGGTCAAAACACACCATTCAGGTTTCGGTGAGTCCAGACAGTTCAAAAATCAGCAAGATGTTTAATGAAATTCATGTGACGTTGCTTTACCCTGGAGGTTTTCCATACATCAGAGGATGCGCTCACGCGGAGACTCAGCACCGTGGAGCTTGTCCTTGACGGAGAGAAACTAAATATGTCATGTCAAGAAAACCGTCCTGGAGTTGATCTTCGACTATGGCAAAGTGCTGGCACGGGGAAATTCCGCAGGGCGCGGCGTTGAGGCCCACAGAATTACTTAACACTTAGTTCTTAGTTTGTTTAATGAATGGGAAGTAGACTCCAAAGCTCCCACGACTTCTGATATTTGGATATAGTTAATTATAGTTATAGTGTTTTGTTGTCGCGAAGCGAGAAAGATCCGAATTCATTTATGATGTGCAGGGATAGGAGTCTCGCATCCTGGCATGCCATTGCAGCTCGGCAAGTTTGACCATCCCGGAGTTCACAGATATTACAATTGGAGATGTCTTTGACGAGCCTGAACATCCCAGAGTCCGTGAAAATTAGAGTCGGAGGAAACGCGTTTGGCAAAAGCAGCTCTTTGACTGGCTTGACCATCACAGGGCCTGTGAATGTAATTTCAATATTTTCGACTGTGACAAGCCTGACCATCCCAGAATCTGCAAATATTAGAATCGGAGGCGATAATTTTCGTTACTGCATCTCTTTGATGAGCCTGGACATCCCAGAATCTGCAGATAATGCAGTTGGAGATGATGCATTTCTTGACTGCAGCTCTTTGATGAGATTGACTATCCCAGAATTTGTGATTCACCAATTCCGGAATGGTTATATAATCTCATCAAAGCGGTCCTTTGAAGGTTGCAGCTCTTTGACGAGCCTGGCCATCGCAGAGTCTGAAAGAATTAGAATCGGAGGCGATGATTTTCGTTACTGCATCTCTTGGACAGGTTTGATTGTCCCCGACACTTGTGGGCACCATGCGTTTCGTGACTGCCACTCATTGGCGAGCCTTGCCATCCCAGAGTCTGTGAAAGTATGTTTAGATGGTGTTTTTCGCGACTGCAGTTCTTTGACGAATTTGACCATCCCAAAATTTGTCACTCACATTGGATATCGTTTGTGGGCTGGCTGCAGCTCTTTGGCGAATTTGATCATTTCGAAATCTGTGACCCAAATGGGGCATCGTGCGTTTGCTGGCTGCAGCTCTTTGAAAGTTTTAACCATCCCGCACTCCGTGCAGAAAATTGGAAGTGGGGCCTTGGATGGCTGTAGCTCGTTGACAAGCTGGCCTCTTCCAATCTTCCTTCGGGTCGCTTCGGCGTCCAAAATGCGTTCCAGATTTTCGACACAACTGGACAGATTTTCTAGAAGATGGAGGGATGAAAATACATCAGAATCGCTGTGGCTGGATATCAGGTTGAGACAAAACCATACAAAACCCATCTGTCAATGGATTGGTTGATGGGCAAATTTACAGGAAACCCCTATATTTCATGGGAAAATCCATGGTTTCCGGTAAATTGTCCCATTAACCAATCCAATGAATCTGCATTGCCACCACACCCAGGCGGAGCTCCCGGACCCGCAGAAACGACGGCCGGGCTCACCGCGACGGCAGCCGGGCGCGCGGTGACCGCTACCGTCACAGGTCCAGGTGACCTGGGAAGGGGGGGGATGGGGGGGGTGGGGGNTGGGGGTAGGGGGGGGGTAGGGGGTAGGGGGTAGGGTGGGGTAGGGTAGGGGGGATGGGGGCAGGGAAGGGGGTAAACTAACATAACTATGGAAAATCACCATGTTTGATGGATAGTTCAACTATAAATTTGGCCATTTTCAATAGCTATGTTAGTCCGGAGGGTAGGGCAAAGTGATTCTCAAAAGGTGACAGGTGGAACAGTTGATGCAAGATGTCAAATGAAATGTAAATGAGATGTGGATTCCTGTTGGAAAAAAACTCTGATCAGGGAATGTTTCAATGGATTTGACGACAGGCTTGGGTCAGATAATTCAGTTGTGTTTTTGGGATACCAAAAACCACTTGGCAAAATCTCCTTTGGGGAATATGGTATATATTCTTTTGTCAGCACATGACACGAAAAAGCGCAATCAATGTCCTTGGAATTTCAGCACATTGCTCGCTGTCGGCCATGGCTAGTGATTCTATGATTATTCATCCCATTTTATTCCAGGTGGGCATGTCACAATGTGTAAAAATCATCAACCCCCAAAGTCATTTTAAAAGAATCGTAAAGATGTCATAATTTGTCAACTTGACCCCTCGATACCCACTTGGTGTTCCCAGGGATCGACGGCGTGATGACTACCACGACCGCGGGCGAGGCAACTGCAGAAAAATGGTTTCGTCTCCCAATAAACACGGATTATCATCATCCTTCCATCAGAATTGACATGGGCAATTTTGTTTTTACAGTACCACATGTTTGGACAAACGCACATCTGCAAGTGAAACTGTTGGAAAGACATGTAGAGATGAGATGTGCTCAGAAAGTTACCTAGCATCATTGAATCATTGAGTATTCATACAGAAGTTTGAGGAATTTTGAGGACAGTATCAGAGGATTGTTGGAACAGGCAACCGAAATCACCGCTCCGACATACGTGATCGGCTGGGATCTCAGCACATGGGCAGATGCTGCTGGTCATGGTTCTGCAAGAATTTCACGATTTCTCCGATTTCTCCGTGTTTCTTGGATATCTTGGATCATCTGATATAGATCATCTGATATAGATCAGATTTCCGAATTTCCCACTAGTTGTGGTTTCGGCACCATGCAAATGTACTGTACATCTATGACAGCATTCATATGATCTCCCCATTCTTTCTGGAGGTATCGCGATTATCGAAACGACCGTGTTCCTGGCTTAGAGGAAGGGAACACGAGGCTTACATGGGAGAACCTATTGTCTGGATTTCTTGGAACCTGCAGGGCCTCATAGTTCTGGCATGTTCTCATCCACTTACTGTCATCATTCCCTTGCGGGTTTCAAAAGTAGCAGGATATCCCAACATACCCCAACCATGGAAAGAATCACAGAAAATGCATTAAAATCACCATCATAATCATCATATTCCCATATATTCCCCCAATTTTACTACCATTTTCCAGCCATTTCCTATGTGATTCAGCCCTGATCTGCCAGAATCCATGGCATTTCTGGTGTTTTTTTGCCCCAAGGACCGAGGTCGCGAGAGTCGGCATCGCGGGTTTGGAGCTCAGCTCTAGCCCATTGATGAAAAAAAGGGTGATGTGCAAAAGCTAGGTGAAATAACTGGAGGATATATCATGATTATAGATCTTATATGATATTATAAAGAGCCTCAAAATTCCTGGCTTCCATTATCAACACTCTCAGACTTGTGTGGCGGGCTGATTGATTTGGAGAAGCCCGCTTGCAAAGCACTGTTTTTGTAAAATTACATCCAACCAGTTGTTTCAACCGCAGTCACAAAAATTAGCCTCTCAGGCTGTCATTACAGATCATTACCCTCCAATACAGTTCTTGCAATTGGGACCCCATGTACTGTGCAACATGTTCCTGAGGGAATGCTTGTTATGATGTGTCTATCCGTGTATATAATGTATAGATGCACGCACAAATACATGTCATTGCATGTGCTGAGCCCGACACTGTGGCGACTGAATTGAAATTAGTCTGTGTCTCTTTTGCAGTTCAAGAGTGATTTCAAACAGTGATTTTCAAGAATTAAGAAATTTGATTAATTGCTGTATTATGTCCCGCAATATGATAGTATGTGTATATATTGCTGTGCAGATACTACACACAAATATCCAGTTAACCCCAACACAGTTGTTCACCTTCCTTTGGGTCTGCAGGAGAGGAGATGATCGGCATCGGAAGGCCCTTGTTTTCAGCCTTGCTGGCCCTACAAGAATGTGGAAATCATGGGAAACAATGTTTTTTTTGTGAAGACTAGGAAGTTCACGAGATTTTATGGGGATATGATGTGTTGATAAGCAACGATAAGATATTTGGGTGTGTCCAAAAATTGGGTATACTTTCCAGTTATGGCCAGTCTTTTGTAATTGTTATAGGGAAAATTGCCAGGTTGACCAGTCGATGGAATGGAGCAATTTTCAGACCCAAATAGAGGTTCAAATGTTGCTTGGGTTCTAGTCACTGTGCATAAATAACTACAGTTATCTGGTGTTCATTGTTATTAATGGACCTCATAAATGGACATTATGTGGTTTAGAAGTCTGAAGCCACCCAACTATATCTATGAATTATGAACCCTCAGATACGGTCGAACTATGTGTGTGTGTGTGTGTTCCTCGTGTGATTCGCAGAAGAGTTGGTTTCACTTTCTTTCGCCCTTTGCGTCAGGGCTTTGCCCATGATATACTAGCAGCACTGAAACAGTAGGCGATGTGTAGATGATTTTGTCTGTAAATGTCTCTTAAAGAACGGGAGTCTCAAATTGTCTGATTCTGACTATTCAATCTATTCATGTGGTAAACCCAATGATAAACCATCCCCAATATTACCATTTTTATGGATGGTATACAGTAAACCATCCCCAAATGGTAGAAGTTTATGGCAACCATCGTTTCCCAAGTCGTCGCGGATGGAAAAAAATACCATTTTTTGTCAGGACCGAAACGATCGTCGAGGCGATCGCGACAAGTGGCAACCTTGGAACTACTATACCTGACCTGCATGGACCGTCATGGCTCAGCCGCTTTCATCATTTTTTTGGAGGAGAAGGAGGAAGAGGAGGACGGAGGATGAGGATGATGAGGATGATGATGATTATTTTTATTATATATCAAATGTGTTTTTTTCATGTTGTTTCATTTTGATACGCAACATTTTCTTTGGATGATGAGGATGTCCTACTTGCATAAACATCAGAGACATTCATAGACCCCCAAAAAGTATTGGGTCCGATACCCTCCTGATTTTCAGACACACCCAGTCTTGTTGCTGCTTACATCAACATTGTCCTTGCATCGTATCTCCATTTTTCCTTGCCACCAGTCACCAGGTTGGATTTACCAGAGGGTATATCATCAAATCCTCAGAAATTGCTAAGTGAACCCACCAGTTCCATCAGCCTAAAAGGACCTGAACCAGCAATCTCTTAGGTCCAAGGACAAATCAGGAGCTTGGCTGCTTGGGCGGGTAGCTGATGCCTCGGCAGATCCCAGGTTGGGAACATAATGGCCAAGATCTTGTGGCAGATTTCCACCTGGATTCCCACCTGCCTGGGTCTGTGTTTGTCGCCTTTCTTGTGAGCATCAATGATAAGATATGGTAAAATTTGTTCCGCATGTGTTCTGCCGCACCAACTGGTGGGAAATGGGCTAAGCTCTCAAGCCGAACCCATCAGCCACGTCCAAGCTCGAGTTGATCCGAGCGCTTTGAGCGGTGCCATGGGTCTTTGTGGGAGCGCAGCTGCAGTGACCAAGCTGATGAGTGTTGTGGTGCTTCGAGAGGCTCAGAACGGGTAGGGTATGACTAGTGTACCTCTTCAAATTCAAGGTTAACATCCCCAACTGAACAGGATGGTCTATAATTTGGATGTTTTTAACTCCGGTCCATGGGTGTTTATTCATTCTATTGTTTACCCAAGGCAAGTAGCGGGGGCACATGCGGGCTCTTGATTGCTCTGGCGCTGAAAGGCGTGCAGTTTGATTCAGGTTGCCCTGTTTTGGGACGTAATTTTCGGACTTCATCTCCACATAATTTTGGTAAAACATGTTTGGAGTAATCTTCTAGGATCTTTGCGCAGCTCAAACTCGCCATGCGTCCATTGAGGTACGAGTGGGCGACCAAAGAAATGTCGGATATTCCACCAGACGTCTGGATGCTTGATATGAATTTGGTTTTTTTGGGGATGATCCCCAAGGAGTAATGAATATTTTTGTCGGGGAGTGGAAACCACCAACCCGAGATGCGATACTGGGCTTTTTCTCTGGCTTAAGATCGCATCCACAAATGTGACACTGACTTGAGATATGGGTCCCTGCGCGTTAGTGATGTTCTTGGTGTCTCTCTACCGCACAATGTTCATGCAATGTGTGCTCCTGTGGCTATGATCATACCACTTCAACAGGACCCAGAATGACACATTGACCGGGTCGTTTTCCTTGGATCCTTTGGAACCATGACCCAAGTCAAGGACGATTCCATACGCAAGCCTGCCAACGCTGAATCGGACATGATAGCTCCTTCGCTCATCCTTGGATGGTGGGGTTAGGCCTTTAGTATCCAACTAGACGGCAAGCTTTACTGAAGTTGTTGCGAACACCGGCATGTACACTGGTTCTTGGGGAATAGCTCGATTGTTCCCAGATATGGAATGATACGGATCTGTTCATTTATCATCAGCCCTGATTAGTTGGGGTCATAATGCCAACTGACTCATACTCTTGCCAGGGATGGGAACCGAAACGTTCAATTCTGCCACTATTCAAGCAGGGAAGCATTCAACCTCTGATTTTATCACAGGATTCCAAGTGCAATTTCAAAGCGCACCGGAACAATTAAACATGAGAAAGCCAGCCTTCTTCAGAGTTCCGTAGCAGCATTTTGCACGGCCATGGAATCCCTCATGGCGCATGGCTCCTCCATGGTCACAGCAAGGCTGTGAATTCCTTCAGTCAGCTTGGCAAAAATTGTTTGTACAAACATTCCATGGAGGAGTTCAAGAGTTCCATATATATATATATATATTGAATGTTCATGAATGTTCAATACATGACTTGTCTCCAGCGTGACAAATTGTTGCCCCAAGGCACCGGAAGCCTTGTCATAGGAATTGCAGCTAAGAAAGGGATAGAACGTGATAGAACTATTGAAAAAGCCTGAGGCAATCTAACAACTCGGGACGCCCCAAGCTTTTCTGACAAAATATGACCTTCACGCTTGAACCCCTTCTGCGAAAGAAAAAAGTTTCACACCAGTTTTCATCCCTTCCCACCTGGCTGCCCTGGCCATCAATAGATTTCTGCGCCAAGGCATTGTTGCAGAAACTGCCGGACATTGATGAATGGGTCGAGAAGATGGCTGCCTTAAAGTTGCTTTGTCAAGCCCAGGTTTTGCTATACAGGTTGTTTCAGTGGGTGAGGTAGTTAATAGCAGATTATGGTAACTCATCATAATTAATTCGTGAATAGTATCAAATGGTACTTATGGTGTGTAGTGATAACAATAATACGTACCCACAGTATTTTACGCTATTTGGGGGTACCATTACTAAATAGTCAACCAGAGGTTGACATCATTTTTGGTCTATAAAAGCCGCGACTGAAGATCTCAGACCAAACCATGGCACCGCACCAACGGTCACAAGGCGTGTCATTGTTGCCATGAGTCGATCTTGCAGTGCAGAGATTCAAGTCGTGCCGTCCTCGCGGTTTTTCCTGCCGCGTCACTTCTGAGGTTAGGCAATCCACCGAAAGTCTTCAGATCCTTCAACTCGTCGGATGAGTGGCTCGACGATTGATCCAATGCCAGAGCGGGGCCTCCACTGCAGTGGATTGCGACCATGAACTGTGCTACTAAGGAATGAAGGATACTCCTCAAATACCATGCTACATACCTATAGATAGCCTTCAAAACTGGAAACAGACAGGACCTTCTGAAAGATGTAACAACATCTAATATCATCTAATTAACAATATGGCACCTCCAAGATCTAAGACTTCTCGAAGCTATCGCCTCAGGCTTCATTGCAACTTCCGCAACTTTTGTCACTCGGCATGATGGGTTGACATGGATTTCATGCCGGGGTTGCAAAATCTGGTGCCTTGGCATCTCCACTTGTTAAATCTTGTTAATGCACCACATTATCGCACCATGATTTTCATTCTGGAGGATTGATCTTCAGAAAGGTGTGGGCTCAAGAAATGTTGATTTCCTCGATTTTCCATCTTACGAATGGTGGGATGAAGAACATCATCTACCAACAATTTGGTTCAATTTTGCTCATCCTCTTTTCTGATCTTTTCTGAATTTTGGTCCATAGCCAGATGAAGAAATGTGACCGCAAGAGCCCAGGCAAATACGGCCACGTGGAAGCCGTATCCGAGTTGCTTCAGGGTACCTTGGATTGAAACTTCCAAGATGCACTTCCCCCAAACTGGGCTACCTGTTTATTTGCTGTTGAAGAGGTCCTGATATGACGCATGATGAAGTCATGTCCTGATAGTGGCATCAAGCCTGAAACCCATTCATCACTGCTACTGCAGTGGGAAGAAGACCCTTGTTGAAACAGAGGCATCATGAACCATTACTAACCACCATTAACATCCATTAACTACTATTATATAACTGCTATTATATACTCACTATTTGTTTAACCACTATAAATCACCGTCATACATCATGATCCCCTCAGGTTCGGCCGCGGACTTTTGGTGCCTTCACGGATCCCAAAAGTTCAATGAGACCGCGCTGGTGCTGGCTGCAAAGTACGGTCAACATGAGGTGTGCTGGGGTGATGATCCAACAGCCCTCAATGATAGGTCCACAGATCAAAGGAATACCTTCGGCTTAGGGATTTTGATGGATTTTGTTTAAATGAGTTTTAGAAGAAACCATCAAGACAAGGTCTGGAAATCGCATGAAAAAACATCAAATAACACGAGCTGCAAACCATTTAAAGCCCCAACTTGTGGTCCCGCAGAGTGTTCCTTAGGTGGTCAAGCTTCTGGTGGAGCATGGCGCTGAAATCAACTACTTGGCCAACGGTGGTACCGATGCTCGGAGCCAATTGGGGTGGATGGCATCAGCAGTTTTTGGGGAACCCTGACACTCTGGTTCCAGATCCTATTCTACTACCCTCTGGTAATCCAAGATAGCCATGGAAAATGGCCATGTTTAATACTGTAACATAGGTAAAGAATTTACAAACGGTTCATTGTCTATGGCTACTGGTATGTTGAATTGCCAGAGAGTAGTCTAATTGTGAAACAAACGTCTGCGTTGTGCCGGTTTGAGAATCTCCGCCGCTTTTGGTGTATCATGTATCCACGTTTCAACTCGAAGACCAGCTCGTCACAACAAGCAAACAACGTAAGGGGCTTCATGTCCCCTGCCAAAGGGCTCAAGATTATGAGCACAAAAGAATATGGGATATGGAAGCGGTCATGCAACTGGGTGTCCCAAAATCGGATGGTTGTTTGACCGTCCAAAAAATAAGTATGATATCATAGGGCGGGGATATACAGTAGTGGGAATATCATGGTGATGCAACCAATGATTAATACCTGGTTGGTGGTGGTAGATGTGTGTTCCAGTTTCAACCACATATGGGATGATGATCCCCAATGACCAGGGTCGACACCAACAGGCTCTTCACTGGGCATGCAAGTCCTACTCGCAAGACAACTACGCCAGGCAAGCCATGGGACTTCACGGGGAGATAGTGGGGAGATTATGGTACCAAAAATGGTGATTTTTAATGGTAAATTAAGATAAACCAACCAATTATAGGGTTTTTAATTTTGAGCCATACCCATATAGCCAATGATCTGGTTCGTGGTTTCAATTCTTTTAATTTTCAAAGTTGCTTTGGATGATCATCCCCAATGGTCCAATATGAAGAGGCGTGGAACCACCAGCACGGAATTCCAGTGAAACATCTTATCGGTTCACGTCACTTTGGGCTACAGCTACTGGGTATTTGGTATTTGGTAACTGTAAATGTAAGGAATGGTGGTTCTTCAGACCTTCCCTAGGACCAACAAAAAACGAAAAAACATCCACGGCATTTGTTGCACCAGGATGGAGCCTCAACAAGTCGCAACGGTACAATATCTCCTGGGTGAAGGTGCCGACATGCGCACCTCGAACGGTTCGAACTAGGGAGCCTGGTGAGGTTCATTGGTTGAGGCAGGAGGTTCCTCTGGCCCCAAAAAATAGGATGAATGGAAAGGATGGGTTCATTGTTTTCATGACTTTGGATGATTTCTCTTGGGACATGGCAGCTTGCATCTCAGTTGCCGAGGCATTGCGAAATATGATGCCTTCCACATGGCCGTCTCTCGTGGAAGTGTCCCAATGATTTTACTTCTGCGTGCCACTGGAGCAGAGATATCGCCTGAAGTGGCTCAACTTGTTTGGTTTGCAGTTTCAAAGTTTGGGTAGTTCAGAATGGGTGGTTGTTGTCCCATAATTATCCTTGAATCCTTGGAAGCTAAAGATACAACCCGCACAAGAACAACCACGGCCAATTGAAGATCTTTGAAAAAAAAACACATGCTGAAACAACCACGGCCATCTATGTGTCACAATGTATACTGCCTGGCTCAAATCCAGCCGCCAAGATGTATGATTTAGATTGATTTAGTCTTGTGGGTGGCCCAAGGTCAATGAAGCAGCCAAAAAGTGGGGCGGAGCCGTCTCACGCGCTGTCCTGGGAAGCTCGCTGAGAATTGACCAGTTCTGCATATCAAAACTGATTGCTTCTGGGATGCTGGAGGAAAAAGATGTTCCCAGATGTTCAAACGCATTTTTTCGGTACCATGCGATATCATGTTTCTTAGAAAATGCAACTTGCAATGGTGTTCCCAGTCTTTCCAACCTCCAACAACCACTTCTTTTTAGACATCCCAACTCGAAGCTGCAAGAGTGGCTATACATTTGTGACCAGACTGAGGAGAGGAGAAGATCTCGGTTCCCTACTGCGCGCCAGACTACTGGTCCCACCAAAAGAACGAGTCAGTCTTGGAACACGTGGAGGATTGTGGGGATAGCATGATGGTGGATTGATCCTTGTGCCAAAATCAAAATCCGTCGCCAGTGGACAAATGCAAAGTGATCACTGAACATTCATTTCATCCAGTTCACTAGGATGTCCTTGTTGACAGTTTCAGACAGAGCATCGCAAGATATGGTTCACCTATGTTCACCTTGCTTTCTTGGGCGTGGGCAAACATTGCAGGAGACGGCTGCGCTGCCGCTGTTCCAAGCAGCTTTGACCTCCACATTCAAGGCAGATCAGAAATTTCAAACATACGGATCTCCGAAATGTCAACTAAGACTACCAAGGTCGTAGAATTGTGTAAAACCAAGTGAAACCCAAAGAAAAAAACGGGGTCATAATCAAATCAGAATCATACTATCATACATGATCAATATGTATATAATATACATATATCATCATATATCAATATATCTCATATGAATATGTTAATATACCATCAGATACATACCATCCCATATTCCCCATTCCACAAAAGCAGTCAGTCCATGGCTCCATAAGTCCATGGATGTTCACCCCAGCGAGGCCGTGCGCACACGTGATCGCAAGGGCGCCGCGCCGCAGCGTCTGCGATTAAAAAAGGCCTTCAGGATAGAGACACCTGGCATCAATGGATTTAACATGTTTTCATTGAGAAAAAGGTTGGATTTAACCATGACTAAATGAGGATTTGGCATGGATTAATCGTGATAAAACCATGAATCAATGGATTGGTTTGAAGGGTTTTGAGCGCAAATTGATGTTTCCTGTAGATTTTCCCTTCAAGCAATTCCGGGATGGACGCATCGCTGGGGATGGATGAGGGGGGGATTCCAGCAGCAAAATGGAGTTGGCGAAGAAAGGGGAGGTTAAAGCAGCAATCGATCTGGTAAACTAACATAACTATGGAAAATCACCATTTTTAATGGGACAATCCACTATAAATGGCCATTTTCAATAGCTATGTTAGTTTACCAGAGGGTAATATCAAACACCCCAGCAATTTGCCGTGCACCTCGGAAGCTCTGAAGGCCAAACTGATTGAGGCAACTCTAAAAGAGGTCTCGGAACTGCAGGGACGTCAGCCTTCGGGAATTATTGCATGTGTGGCTTTCATGTTTTTCGGTTGTTTGTTTGACATTCTACTCAACACTAGTACCAGTTCTGTGATCGTTCCAGTTTTTGTTTGTCATCCCCATTATTTCGGATTATATCCCCACTATATTTGTCTATATCTATATCTATATCTATATTCATATCTATCTATATCTGTCTATATGAAACCCCTACATTATCTCAACGGTCTCCCTATCCCAGGAATTCCCAGCTCTGGCAGCGCTTTCAAAATGCTTCCGCCGCGCTGGAAAGACGTCGAGGATCCGTCCCTGGCTGTACCCAGGTGCAGATGTTGGATGGAAATCCAGAGACTGGCCACGTGAAAACCAGTCACTGGTGCTGCAGCTAAGCGTGATCGTCTATGCTTGATGTGAACTGATGTGGGTGTATCCACGATATGTACAGTTAAGGCTTGAGTTTCGTCGTTGGAAATCAACGAAAATCATGTGACATGAAAATGCGTGGGTCTCAGATGGGTTTTAGGTTCCCAGTCCAGGGAAATATATGGGAATGGGGAGTGGATTGCGTTCTTGCTGAGCCTAGAATTTGCAGCAATTCAAATCACGAGCATGATTTGTGGATTTTATGGTAGAAGGTGTACTCCAGGAGTTTGGGAGGTGGAAACCTGCCCTAGGTCCTCAGTTTCCAACTATAGCCCTCACTTGTCACAGCTGAGGTGAGCCCTTGGGGGAGCTGACCGGAAGGCTTCGGAAGCCTTTGGTGGAGCCGCTTGACCTAAAATATCATCCCAGTCAGCCCAGTCGTTGTTGGTTTCCCAAAGCCATAAACATTCAAAGGGTTTATACCACCCACACGAATGGTGATGTTGGGGATGGTTCATTGGATTTCATCCCGTTCATTGGGATGGACCCCCAAGGAGTTTCCCAAGACAAACTACACCCCGGAAGCAAAACGATCTCAACCCACCCCATAAAACCATCCCCCAACAGCATCCCCAAAAATGGAATTCCACAGCCAACCCGCTTGCAGACAAATTAAACAATCTCCACTGTCAAGCCATGTGAAGTCCTCCAGGAACCCACTAAGAATTGGGAATGGGTCAAAATGATGTAAAGAATCTTGAGAAGTCTTGAAAATCACCAGCCATTCTGTGCCCATTGGCACCTTTTGTTTCGCTGTTTCGCCCATCCTTAATTGAGACTTGGAGGATTCTCCCACTGAGTAATGGGTTGATGTGCCTGGTGATTGCAAGTCCCCAATTCGTGGGGTTATCATGAATAGATGAATAGGTTATTTTTATGTTATTTCCCTGGTTGCTATCCGGCAAGTCACGGAAAACAGCCTTCCATGCCTAGGATTATCCCCAAGTGATACCCTGAAGAATGAGGCTGCAGTTCCAGTCACAAGATAGGCTATGAGAATCTATGAGATCTTATAAGTGGTGATATAGATATAATATAACATAACGTATATTAATAACCATAGCTACAGGGGTTATATCGCAATCTAGCTTACAATCATTCTGAATGGGTTCTGGGTGTTGAATATGAAAGGGTGGAGTATAACATTCCCACCATATAATTGATATTATCACTTCCCATCGAAATCCCAGTAAGTCCCACCAATTCACCATTAAGTCACCATTAAACCATGAAATCACCTCCACTTTTTCCCCGGTGGTTGTTCCCCAGCCAAGGCATTACCTCTTCCACGGCACCAGCCCAGAGAACGCCAAGGCCATCGCCGCGAACGGCTTCCGCCGAATCATGGCCGGCAGCAACGCGGGGACGGCCTTTGGCCGCGGCTGTGGCCTGGCTCTGGTCTTTCTTGTGGCTGGAAAAGATGGAAAAAATGGATTATGAGGTATCCCCTCTTTGGGGATTATAGCCTCTATATGATTATATATAAATATATATTCCCCTATTTTTATATATTTGCATAATATTATAGTTATAATGTAATCCC
Organism: Symbiodinium sp. clade C Y103; assembly: GCA_003297045.1. Lineage (NCBI taxonomy): Eukaryota > Dinophyceae > Suessiales > Symbiodiniaceae > Cladocopium > Cladocopium sp. clade C. The sequence goes on from BGPT01000015.1 coordinate 46,140, forward strand.
CAAAGCAAGAAATAAGTGGTGATATTTCCTGGCTTAATGTGGGGAAAGCAGGTTTGTTATTGTTTTGCGAACATTTATTGGAGATTATGACTACAAGAGGAATATTCACGAAACAACCACAGGGTGTTGAATCCCTTCCCCCATTCATATTAAACACCAACCAGAAACCATAGTTTAGTACTGGTAGGGGATTTACGCATATTTGGAACCTTTTCGAAGGTGTTGAATATGAGGGGGATGGGTTTATATTGCCTGGCTTAATATTATTGGGAATTATCATCCATATAATAGGAATACGTAAAATAGGAATATGTACCAACCATGCAACCACTACTGGGAAATTTTGAAAAACCCATGACAGGGGGACCTACTACCTCTGGATTAAAGACTTAACTCCTAGCTTTGGTTGAACATGAACCAAGACCTCGTTTATTGGGGATTGTTATAGGCCATTTCAGGGAGACTTATTAACCAACCTGGGAACATTAACCAGCAAAAGATTGGATGAAATGTCTGATTTATTTCGGGTGATGAAATAAATATAGATAGATAGATAGATAGATAGATAGATAGATAGACAGATAGATAGATAGATAGATAGATAGATACAATTATATATATATACATGAATATTCATACATATGTATATATATATATATGTATATGTATGTGTGTGTGTTGATACTGTCGGGTCTTCACAGGCCCAAAGGTGTTTGCAGAGGAAACATACTTACAAGGGAACCCTGTGAAAAAAGTATCATGAAATATCCGCAATTGCAAATTGCAGTACTCAAAGATAACATCTAATCTTGGTGAAAGACTGCTGGCACGAGTTGAAACATTATCACATGCCGTACAGCGTTTTATTCAGAAATCCAGCTGCCCAGCCTTAGAAAGCAGACTTGACCTGCTGACGAGCTGCCCATCATCAGGTTACTTTGCAGAAGCTTCATCCAAATCAGATGAGTATGCACAATGCGACGAGCAAGGGCAGTTCGTGATCCTTCTCTGCCGCGTGGTATCTTGGCGTCGCCAACCATCCAGCCGCCGAAGTAGGCAGCTCACCTCCATTCCAGTTAACCACCCTGATGATCTCGGGCTTATAACCCAGTCATGACTTGGGAAACCCAACCCCACTTCACTAGTAGCCAGTTATCTAAGGTGATGTCGTTGTATATCTCCGACGTATGGCACAAATATCATCAAATATCCACAATATCTTCCAGATATATATTCCTCACACATATTTCCCCAAATTATCTTTGAAAAGAGATAGCCACAAAACATATCCACAGAACATGTCAGCCAATGTGTTTAAAGAAAAGTAAGACAACAAATAAATCCCAAGAATTCCAAAACCTCACCAAAAAAACTAACATATCTGTCAAACATCCACCAAAAAGATCCAAAAAGTATCACCCAAAAAAATGTCCCCAACAAAAACAATATCCACGAAAAAGTATCAACCAATAATCAGCAACAAAAAAACAAAACAAAACAAAAAAAACAGATATCCTCCAGATATCATCAAAGATCCCGAAATATCTTCCAGATAATCATGCAAAATTGGCCCAAAAAAATGCCAAGAACTCACCCAAAAAAGCATAGAACAAAAAAAAAAGGGTCAAGAATCCCCAGATCTGTGAGTTTTTTGGTGAGATCCAGAGATCCCCGGGTGGAACATGTCCCCAAAAAAGATCCCCAGAGATCTGCAGGTCTGTGGTGAAATGTTCCGTCTCGCCTCCCGCGATCCCTCGGTGGCCCTAACCTTGGCCGACGCCTTGCACGGTGACACCTACGACTCGGTGCTGGCGGACCGCGCAGCCTGGTGGAGTTGCGAGGGGGCCGTGGGTAGCCAGAGAAAATATGGGTGCACTGATGATTTTTGGATATGTTTTAGGGTAGGCGTTTTTCCAAGTGTGTTTTTCCATGTTTCTTTCTTTTTTTTCAAACTGAGGGCAGAAGTCGGGTTGGGATTTAAAAAGGTATGGGAAACACATGTCCATCTGGAAAATAACAATTTCAATGGTTGACAAAATAAATCACCATGGAGATATAGTGGGGATAGAGCCGAAAATATGGGTATGTATGAGTTTGTCTGAAAGTTGTGGGAAAACCAAAAAATCCAATGATTCATTGCAATTTCCCATTAGAATTTTCTAGACGAACCCAAATGGAGAGAAAGTTGGTTGAACAAAACAGTGAAAAAAGCATCCAACTGAAAACAATCCTGAAGCCAATCAACAGATGCACAGTGTTTCTGAAAAACGTAGTGCTTGAGAGGAACATAAGGTTAATATGAAGGCGTCAGTATGCTGCTATATATGTCATATCAGCTGAGGAAACTGCAGTGGGCACCTATCGAGAATTTGTGATCTTTGATGATGAGTGTGTATATCCTGAGTACATTTTGTTCTATGACCGTGTGATGTAGACCATAACTTGACCGCGTCACGCAGTTTTCACCTGGATGCTGCCCACTTGTGGCTGAAGCCAAAATTGGCTTGCCAGCTAGTAACTATCGGGATCCGGTGCTCAAAAAGGGGCAGATGCTCGTGGATGCTATGAAAACTTTTGGCTGTCCCCGTTGGAAATGACACATGTTGGATGATTTTGGGGTCAACCATTTTGAGAACCCCCATATCGCATGGGTTATGTTACAATGCTCAGACATGTTCGGACGTCAAGAAGGCCTTCAGTGCTTCAATGCTTTTGAGCAAAGGGGAACTGTGTGGCATACATGCGACGCATTTGTATTTTTGAGTGGGCTCGTCAAGTCTCCATCTACCATGTCCAATCAAAGCCTTACCTGCAAGCATTCCCTATGATCACTAGCTGATTCTACTTGCACTGTTGCTGATGGCAATCTTCTCCACATACGTGTTAAAAGATCTTCCCAAATCAGGGAGTTCGAGTACTTCAAAGAGAGTGGCACATCAGGGGTGGAATCTCATGTCATGTTGGCGGTGATTAGCCGGTGATTCAACAAAGATCTTGAGTGGTCTACTCTCTCCGCAGGATCAGCCAGCCGTTTCGCAAAAAAAAACAAAGATGCTCCTGGCAAGCAAAGTTCAAATCTGCCATGTTCTGGCTGGCTTCAAACAGAAAGAGCCCAAAAAGGCTGGATAGAAATTCTTCACTGTTTAAAGTCAAAGATGACAGATAGTTGCTTTCTGTCATGGGCAATTGAAAAAAAAACCTGCAACACTACATAATCATTTTCACTATATAGGTGGAAGATGTTTCATGTTGACATAAAACATTGAGAGAGTCACATGCTTGACAAATCCAACAAAGAAACACCGTGTCACCGCAGGAGATGAATCCTCTGAGTAATTATCAATCAAATTTACGAAATTCCGTTCAGCAAAGCGGTAGCCAAGTACCAAAATCTGTTCATTTAATTCATTTAAATGAGTTTCAATGTGTGTCGATACTGACTCAACAGGCAACGGTGCCTTCCCGCTCCAGCCATCCTGCGGCGGCCTTTCATCTTCCCGTCACAGATGTGGCGACTTTCCGCGCTCGGAGCAACCGCGCAACCAGCAGCGCGGCCGCCAGCGCAGCTGGAGCACCCATCGAAGCTGCAACAAGAGGCCCTGAAAACTGAGATGGGCCTATTAGAAGCCCCAGGGAGAAGACATGACCCATACGTTTCATGATTTCATGCATATGGTATCTTCTGGTATACGGATTTACTGTATGGTAATTAATGATGATTTCATGATGAAGTTTGAGTTCAAGTTTCAAGTTGGTATGAAGAAAATCGTGGAGCTGCTGGAACCCATGAGGCACTTGCCAGCCAAACATCACTGAGCAGCCAAATGCTCACAGCCGTTGTCTTCAGACGAATTACCTGTTCATGGTAACATTACATTTCCAGAGGCAGATGATACTCTGATTCGAGCACTTGTGATGGTTATTCCTTCAGAAACAAGTACGTGTGTCCATTTGGTTCCTGTCTTCATGGATCAATATGCCAACTTTCTCATTCATGCAAAGGCTCTAGTGTATCCTGTTGGGGGACAGTAGAGTTTGCTTCAGCTTGGGCGCACAGTTTCAAACTTCTCTTCTGGGGTTCCCAAAAGAACATGATTGGACTGTTCTTCCAAGATGTGGTACATGATATATCTTGTCGATGATTTCAAGGTTTCCAAGTTGTTCAATTTCCCAAACTTGTATGAAGCGAGAATTTGCAGCAAACCCTCCTCTTATCTTCCAAGGTAGAACAACCGATTGCCTGTAAAATGTGCCTTGAACCAATTCCACTACGACCGATCAAACCCCGTGTCAGGAACTACCCTTGCTTCAGAAACTACCAATCGGAAACTATACTCCACGCATCAGAAACTTCAACGTACTGCTAGCAAACCTGCGATTCTGAAACCAGTCAGACCACACCTATCAGAAACTGACCCCGCACGTCAGAAGTTAAGAAGTCTGCATTGAGCACAATCACAGATTGGGGATGTTTGGGGCTAAGGTTTTAGGGCTTTAGGGTTTATGCGCGGTTGGTTTTCGAAAGGGTGGGGTGCAGTCAAGTCAACCTTGGTTTCCTCGGAACGGGAGTGCCAGCCTTTGAAGGAGGTCTTAATGGTTGGAGGGCCTGTTCTGGTCCTTTATCACTTTGATGCGCGCTACCATCCCACTCCAACCGTGCCCCACCCCACTTATTTGTGGCGTATTGTACCGCAGCATCAAGTACATCTGCAAGTAGCAAAAGAACACATAAAGGAAAATGTCTAGCGCAGCATCAAGTAAGGTGTTCAAGTGATCGTTAATGGTGTTAGACCCTTTGAAACTTCACTTTCCCATTGGGCTTGCCTCCTGGCCAGGCACCACAGAAACCCTGGGATCGTTCCCGCCGGGCTGCGGCTTTGACGGCCGCGGCAACGGCACTGGGCCTTGGAATTGGTGGAAGGGCACGAGCACGGCAAGCTGCAGGTGCGGGTATGGACAAGGGTGTCTTACAGGCATGATATTATGAAATGAACTGTAATTGTTTATGATATCATAATTGGTGGAGAAATGGTACATGGTACAAAGACATACGTTTTTTCTCATGCACCATTTCCACATTGATTCCATTCCAGTTCGTGAGTATGTCGGGTCATGGAAGCAAACAGGTTTCACTCAGATAGATGGAACCCTCTTGAAAGTAAGTTTGTTTGTGGTCACATTTAATCCCCATCCTGTGTTTCTTGTGAGGAGGACCACCCGAAGAAGGGTTTTGCTTGAAAAAAACCAATAGCCAGATCATTTTTGGTTTAAAGTTTAAGAACAGTGATGAACGGTGTGGGGGCCACCTGTTTTTGATGGATCCATCAACGCAACCGTGATTTATATGTGCCAAAAATATTGTTGTATGTAGTATAACCGTATAAACCCCAACAAATCACACTTTTGGATTCGATGGTCAAAGTCCATGAAAAAGCAATTTTTGAAGAACAAAGTGTTTAAACAAAATGTTGGTCGAGTTCCATTAAGATTTCACTTTGGTTTTGGTGGACATCCGGCAAAGCCAACCTTTGCGAGTAGATGAAACTCTGAACAAAATCAAATGGTCAAATCCGAACACGCAAAATCAAAAGGTAAAATCCTAAAATTAATCAAAAATCCAATGCTAAAATCTGAAATTCTGAACAACATCTGAACAAAATCAAACATGTTGCCTTTGTTGGTCTTGTTTTTTTTTGTTGCTCAGATCCATCTTCCAACGCTGACGATAACGACGTTCTCCGTCAGCGCTTGCAGCGAGCCAAGCTCATGTGTCCGAGTTGGGGGATTTCGACGCTTGGAAACATGGGACACATGGGACATGGGGTGTTTTTGAAGATGGGAAAACCATGGTAAAACTATGGTAAACCCTGAGAATCCCGAATTTTCTCATTCAAATTGCCTATGAAATCCATGAATCGGAAACGTAACCCATTCTCAGACACACCTAGTGTGTGTGTGTGTTGGGATTTATGCTTCAAAAATGCTGGTTGCTGTAAAAAAACAAGACGATATTTTGGTTTGGCTGAAAATGTGGAATGGCGATCTTGATAAGGAAAGTGATGGTAAACCGATTTTTGCAGTACCGTATTTGAGCACGAAACCAAATGATAGGGTGGAATGGCATTTACGGGGTCTTGGCATTGGTAAACCAGCCGAAAATATCCAGAACGGGGGGTCATGGGGGAGTGATTTTTACTCCAAAAACCTTCAAAAATACTGATATTTACAGTGTTTTATGCTCAAAGGGGGTCTAAAACCTAGGTTTTAGAGCAAAAATCATTCCCCTGTGCATGGACAGTCTCAAAAAGGCTGGTATTTACAAGATTTTATGATATAAGGACCAATAAGGGGATATTGAAATCATCCCAGTAATGGCACCAAAGATTGTTTGCTCAAATGACAAGTCTATGGAATCATTTTGCACNTTTATGATATAAGGACCAATAAGGGGATATTGAAATCATCCCAGTAATGGCACCAAAGATTGTTTGCTCAAATGACAAGTCTATGGAATCATTTTGCACCTTCTTACAGAAACATCACCCTCTTTCAAAGGGATTGCTATATACATAAATATGACAAGGTTCCTTGTAGTACAGGAACTTAAACAATGCCATACTTTTTCACAAGGACTACTGTGTGTCCTGAAGGCTACTGTCTCAAAGGAATGCCACACACTTTTGAAAGTAATATTGTGCATACATGTATATTAATTAACTTACTTTATTTCATATCATATAGTAAATGCAGTTTCTTTTTCGAAGGAAGATTGCATAGCACCATGGTTCGTGTTTTTTCATATGATTTCCAGTTNAAAGGAATGCCACACACTTTTGAAAGTAATATTGTGCATACATGTATATTAATTAACATACTTTATTTCATATCATATAGTAAATGCAGTTTCTTTTTCGAAGGAAGATTGCATAGCACCATGGTTCGGGTTTTTTCATATGATTTCAAGTTTAAAGGGATGCCACACTCTTGAAAAACTAATGTGTATATTCAAATTTTGTCTAACAGAGATACTACCCTTCTCTGAANGTAGTTGCTGAAAATTTTGTTTTTTTTGTTTTTTTTGGTGCCTGTGCAGGTTTGGTGCATCTAGTGGTTTGGTTTTTTTGGTTTTTTTGGTGCCTGCCAGTGTTTTGTGAGGTCAAGGTCACCAAACA